>JAEANM010003351.1:0-22553 GCA_017656035.1 Myanophis thanlyinensis
AGCAAAAGCTGGCTGAGGGATTCTGGGAGTTGAAGTCCACAAGTCACAAAATTGCCAAGTTTGAAGACCCCTGCAGTAGAGAGTCTTCATTTTCTTATCTACTGTGATCATTCCAATTTCCCCTGCAGCGAAAGTGTATGGTTGATATTATTATCTGGGTCTTAACAGATAATTTTTTAAAATTGCCATTGCTTTACTGACTTTTTTGGTACAAACTCCAAGATCTATTTTATCCTGAAGGTATTTTCTTTTTTTTCTTATTTAAAAAGTTAAGGTCAGCTGTCAATGACTACTTGGACTAGAATAAGAGGGTTGGAAGGGACCTTGGCGTCTTTTAGTCCAACCCTTTCCCAAGGCAGGAATCCTCATACTATTTTGGACAAATTTCTTGAAATCTCTAGTGAAGGAGCACCTACAACTCCAGGAAGCAAACTGTCCCATTGCTAAATAGTTGTCAGATTATTACTCCATATTTCCAGGCTGGATTTCCCTCTGATAAGCTTCCACTGCTTGCCTTATCCTCTGGTGCTATGGCAAATAAATTGACACCCTTTCCTGTGGGCAGCCCTTCTAGCTATCACAACTCCCTTTAGTCTTCTTTGTTAAGTTAAACATACCTAATTCCTTTACCCGTTCTTCATAGGATTTAAGAATCTAGGCCGCCTAGCAACTTTGTTGCTCTTCTCAGCACTTTCTAGGGCCTTACCATCTCTTTTTTGTGGGGGTGACTGAACTGGACACAGTATTCCAAATGAGCTGCCACCAGTGTGGCGTAGAGCTATTACTACATGTAGTTCTTGTAACAGCAACAGGAAAATGGACTCACGCTGGCTTCCCAGGAGATAATGACTCCCCTCTCTAGTTTTGTAGTTTTCTGAAGTCATCTTCTCAAATCTCAGCAAGATCCAATTCTACCCAGCTTTCTCAAGGTCAGCGAATCTGGGAGGAATTGTTGCCTATCCTGGCAAAGGTCAAGCTTTAAACAGGAATGGTTAACATCATTTGTAAGATCACACAGCAAAACTGCTGGGAGTCGTGTATTTATTACATTTGTATGCTGCCTGACTTCTAACAACTTCTAATTTTGATTCTACAATGGTGCTAAAAATCCAGAAACTTCTGTTCCCATCTGCATATCTTACAATTCAGAAATGTGGTTTATCAGTCTGGCACATCATGGACTTCCTACTTGTGTGCCAACAGGTACAAGTGGAGTGGAAATATTTCTCCTTCACCCTCTAGCTCCTTTCATCTTATTGATATTGCACTGAGAATCCAGGCAGATTTGGGATCTGTCAAAGTATTCTCCATCTTTATTTACAAGAAATTCTCTGGACCTTGCAGACATGGATATGGAAAATATGTGGAGAGGGAAACAAGATAAGTTAGAACTTCCTGGGGACAACAGAAAACAATTCAAGTTGCCTTCAGGTAGTCATTCTGACTTTTCATGCTTACTATACCAGCCATTTTGTTAGGGCATCTTCTTATAGCAGCCATTTTGTGAGAGTATCCTTCACATGCTTCGTGAGTTAAAAAAATCTTAAATGTGCCCAAAAGGCCAAATTACTACACTGGATTATTCCTTTTCAGCGACACTGGTAGATATTATTTATATAGTGTTTTCATTTAGAAAAATGAGTATAGTTATTTTAAAATAAAAACTCTGAAGAACTATCTGCAAGCAAATATTTTAATGAAGCTTTTAAGGAAGAATTCTCTCCAAGATAATAGCAAAGGTTATTTTTATCAGTTAAATCAGTTAACCAGATATTCAACCATTCTTCTTGCCTATCTTTGTTATTGTACATACTAGATTTTTAATCAAGTCTGCCAGTGGTAGAATTCAAGTTTTTACTACTGGTTCTGTGGGTCTGCCTTGGTGGCTGTGGCTGTGTGTCATATGACTAGATGGGCAGTTTCTGTAAGCAGGGCAATAAAGATTAGGCTAGAAACATCAGAATGTTTTTTTCCTGCCTTCCTTACAGGATTAACCCTGTCAAGTGGAAAAAAAAACAAAATATTTCTTCTAACAACCGGTTCTCTGAACTGCTTAGAAAATTTACTACCAGTTCTACTGAATTTCACCTCTGAAGTCTGTAGTAGGGCATGAAGCATGATTGATCGGCTTTTTGTCAATGGGTGGTATGGTAATGCAGTTTGGTCTAGTATCATTCAAGAACCAGTTGATGGTTAAAGGTAGGCTTGAAATTGCGAGATTGTGACTCTACCTTAGTCCCCCCCCCCCTCACTTTCCATGTAGCTGTGTAGCTATGGGCTAGTCTTTTTCTCCACCCTAGGAAAAAGGCAACAGCAAAGCACTTCCAAATAGAACAGCAAAAACTGATAAAAAGAACATATTCTTGTGTGGAAGATGGAAAATCCAACTATTCTGAAAGAGATGGGGAAACCCCAGTACTCTATGGAGAACTATAGCAATGCACTGCCACCTGCTCTCCATTTCCTCACAACCACACACATGCTTTAATACAAGTAGTTGTTACAGTGATCCGATCTTTAAAAGTATTCAATTGGATAATTTTGCTCCTTTTTTGCATAATTACTGTCTGGTGAAAAAAATCCATCCCTTAAAAATGAAAACATAGTATTATCAGAAGAGTTTTGGACCTGATTTTATTTAATAAAGATGTGAATCACAAGGCAACCGAAGTTACATAGATAAAGTATCACAGCACTTGCAAAAGTCCTGTGACTCATCTATTCCTGAGATGAGATGTTCAATAGGGAACAGGGAATGGAAAACAAGTAAGTCAAAAATGAAAAATGGAAGAGTCAGGGATTTTATAATAAGGCATGACACAGACCCATCAGAAACTTAACAGCAACAATTTGATCTAATTAAAAAATCAGCCCAGATAGAGAAAATTGTATAATGCAACCCTCTTTGTTTCTTCCACTAAACATCTGATCTGTCAGGATGGGATTAAGTATCTACAGGAACTTAATTCAATAAAGCTGTGTCCTATTGTAGATATTTTCAGAAAAATGGAGCCACGTTAGCTAGAAAAGGTCCTTTAGTGAGGGATGAGTTGGGAAGTTGACAAAGGTGAAGATGACAACTGAAAAGAAATCCCAAGAGAATATTTATGGGCCTCAAAGGTGCAGTATCCAGAAGCCCAGAATTCCCATTCTGTCAGTCATCTGCATGGTTCAAGGAGACAATCACTGTTTCATTTCTTTGTCTGTTTGATGATGAGACTGTCGCTGGAATAGAAACAAAGACGTAACAAATAAGTGTGAGAAACATATCACAATATGGGCTTGGGTCCCAGCCATGAAATCAAGCCTTAATTTTTATAGTTAATACAGAACAAGAATAATTAAGGGTTCAAACATATATATTGATGGATTAATTCTTTGAGGCAGAAAAGCAGATTTGTCCTATGCTGTTGTTTAATTTCTACATTTTTTAATTGTTGTTTGGATATAGAAATTCTGTATTTTTTTTATTTTTCTTCAGCCTGCTCCATGATAGGAGTAAAAGTAAGTTAACTTATAGCTTTGGGTAATTGATTTTATTAAGGGAAGACAGACAATGATGTCCAATGTCTGAGACATTTACTCTGAATCCCTTATTATTAGACCAAACCTTTGTAAACATGCCTGAATGGAATCACTAGAAAACCTTTTCTTTTTTTTATTTCATTTATGGAAGACTATAACAAACTGTTCTTGAACATGTTCCTTCCCACTTTTTCAACATTTTGTCCTAATGTCATAATCATTGCATCATCATTATCAATTTTATATGCAACCTGACTCTCAACAAATCTGGGTGGTTTATACATCATTAAACACTATTAAAAAGAAAAAAGAAAACCCCAAATGAAACATAAATGTAGCAGCTTACTGTATTAAATGAATAAATGTTTTATATAAGACTCTACTTAAATATAGTATGAGCACATAACACTTTAAACTACATTCTAAGCTAAATACCTTTTTTAGATAAATATTTAGATGAGAACTGCTCAGTTCATATGAAGATGCCAAACTATGGGTCCTTCCTCTGTACTTTTATGAAAAACTAGTTGCTATGAAATTTTTAAAGGAAGTGGAGCACCAGCTAAAGACTGCTGTCACAGATGTTCTGGGAAGCTATATTTGGTTTGTTCATTTTGGCATTTCACTTTCTACAGTTTGAAAGTAAGTACAATAACTTTCTAATAATATTAGCCTGGAGAAAATATTCACAAACTTATCAAACTTTGGAGATGACAATGACCACGCTTTTGTACCCTGGATGGAGTGCTTGGACAAGCTAGACACACAGCAACTTTCCATCCAGTTTCAGCTGAAAAGTACCAGAAGTTTGTTATTTTCAGCAAAAGAAAAGGAAGAGCGATGGCTTAATCTCCTCTTAACCCACTATTTGTCAGTTCAAGATTTCTCCATAGAAACAAAAAAGCATGTGGAGCTTAAACATTTTCATAAACTGACTTTCTCTAAGGGAATCAAAAGTTTGGATCAGAAAAATAGCTTGTTTGCCTATAAGTTAGAATCAAGCATCTGTGAGAGACTGTTCATGCATCAGGGCACTTTAACAATGTTCCACAATCTACAAAGAAGAGGCCAAACTTATTATGTAGGTTCTTTTTCCAAAGTGTAAAATCTCATCAAACAGCTATACTGACATACTGATCAGGAGGAGCCAACCTCATGTCTTTCTGTGGGCCTCTCTCCTCACCACTGTAATTCCCAGCACTCTAAATGACTCCATATTTGCCATATTCCTGTTTTACATCTAGCAAAAGCTAGAAAGATGATTCATCAAGACTTTTAACTAATTAAGATTTGTGTATGGATAACATAAAAGACATTGGAGGAAAAAAGCATCATTTCAATTTATACCTTCTCAGAACAAGCACTTCTCTTTCACTCTCATGAGAGTGGGACTGTGTATTCTAAACAGCAGATGCTGCAGTATCTACCACCTACAGATTTTATAAATATATCATGTAGCGTTACCAAATGAATCAGAAATAGCTTAAGTCATTTTCTCAAATTAAAGACTGTATGAAAGAGATATTGTGTCTTACCTTCCTCTGGATCCGGATCAACACATAGTAGCAACCAGAAGAGAAAGGACAAAGAAAAAAAATGATTAGAAAAATTTACAATGTACCTTCATGTTTATGACACATGCTTTGGGAACTGAATTTATGCTACATACAGAGATCAAAATATATTATTACGTTTATATTCTTTGCTCTTCTTCAAAAAAGCAGCATTAAATAAACAGCTTCCTAGTGGTCCCCATTCTACCACTTTTCCAAAGAAACTGCAGTCTTCTGAACTTTCCTTAAATCACCTTAAGTTACAATTCACCACAGGGGAAAATCTAAAGTTTGTAGATCAGTTACTTGGATATTCACAAGCCACTCACCTTGTAAAACCTTCATCCTGTAGATTAAGCACTAAATTGTCAGCTGTAAGATACACACGGTTTTGAGATGCTGCAATCTGTAAAAGTTCAGGGCAGTGGATAAAAAAGGCAGTTAGCAAAGACCCCGAAACACATTGGGGGGGGGGGGGGGTTTAGCAGAAACCCTAAGCACAAAAATTTCTTTCAATATTTAAACAATCCTTCCCTAATCTCATCCCTTCCAGGGGTTTGCAGCTTCAGTTCCCATGATCCCCTTCAAGTATGTTGTATGAACATAATGAAGTGTGATGTAACCAGAATGGAGTGAGTTGGGAAACACTGATGTAATAGCATTTAAACCATGGGTTGAGTCACCATGCACAAGAAAAAAAAGCAAGGTCTCTGTAGAAGCAGGCTATGGACAAAATTATCTCTTCTCCTTTGAAAGTAATTCTTTTGATGTCCTCAGTATGGGTTCTGATCAGATGCCAGAACATAGACAATGGGTGTGGAATTTTAATTTGTTTTCTGTCACAAATTTCAGATAAATCCAGGTCCATCAGTATTCTAAACATCCAAATTCATTCTGCTTCTCCCTGATTTTGTTCCTGTTGTGAGCCTTTTCCTAGTCTGTGACACATGTTCTACAAGTGACCATGACTGGGTATAGCCCACTGAAATGATGTGGGCCTGCTATTACAACAAGAGTCAAAGTCTTCTTGGCTCTTGCTAAGATGGGGAGATCAGCAGGCACTGATGGTAAAAATGAACATAAGGAGAAGCATATCATATTCGCCTTGAATTCATCACTTGGCCTGGTACAATGCAAAAGCAGCAGTTGAGGGTGGACATGTGTATATACACACACATCCACCTCCCTCTAATACTCACCGTTTTGGAGATATTCTGGGCAGCACGGATCTTGCGTAATTTGATATAACCTGGGTTCTTGCTGAGGGCTTCTCCAATGTGAGTAATCAGTTAAGGTTGCATTTCTTAAGTTTTGATTGCAGGCCCTTCTTTTGCCATCCCCTCAGCTATGTTTAAACTGCATCACTTTACCTGAAGCCAGACTATGTGAAGATTAGCGTGCTTTTGCATTCTACGGCTGCATCCAAAGCGCCTGAAACCTGTAGCAATCTTTCCCTCTCACATCAAAGCAAGGATATCATTTTAGCAGCTGTGGCTTCACCTTCAGCCTGAACAATCTTCTGCCTTTGCTCTTGCTTTGCTTTTTCCACAAGGAATTGTGCTCGCTGAGCCTCCTGCTGGGCTAGAGTACAGAGGAAAATGAGTATCTTGGCAAAACCAGAGCCATGTAATACACATGTGCAAATGCCAGGATATTGCTAATTACTTCTTATATTTATTAAAAACATAGCAGAAAGGATTCTCATCTGAAGCTTCAAGAAGATGTATGTGAATCATGGGATAAACAGTCCTCCTTCAGAAAAATAGGCAATTAAAAAAAGATATTGGAAAATGATGTAAAGTGTGCCTTCTAGTATTCTTGTCAATGTTTTTACCAGCAGTAGCCATATGTGGTGTCTGTTCCTATATAACAAAGTAATATGCTACATAAATATACTTTCATGCATTTCTGTTCTCTGTTATCAAATTTTATTCGTCACATACAGTCAGACATGGTAAAAAATGCAGTGAAATGCATATTACACCTGTGTGCAATCAAACTCAAGGTGGGCTACATACGTGCTATTCTGGATCGTAAGACAGGAGAATTGGTTAGAATGGAAGTTACGCCCACCTGCCTCTCATATGTTCATATGTTGAAAGAATTTTTCAGGAATCTTTTTCCCTGCAGCCCTTTGCTAGCGTGATCCTATTTTCAAATCCAGTCTTTTTTTTTTCCTGGTTTCTTCAGCTGTTAGTTTCCTTTAACTTAAGCACCAACTCACCCACTTGCTTGGCTTCAACTGCTGCCGTGTATTCTCGGCTAAAACTCAGCTCTGTGATAGCTACATCATCCAATATAAGGCTAAAATCCTTTGCTCGCTCTGTCAGTTCCCGTCGGATAAGCAAAGATACCTGAAAAAATAAATCAGAATTCTTGCTCAAGAAATATCCTTTTGGCCAGAAAAATTCACAATATCTTAAGTTATAGAATCATGTTGTTGAAGTGGCCATTTAAATCCTTGCACCTATCCCTTTGGTACAAGAATCCTCATGCTCCAACACATCTCAGCTAGAGGAGTCCACCACCTGTCTGATTTGATTGTACTGTTAAACTGCTCTTACCATTGATATTTAAACATAATATGCCCTCCTATAATTTTGGATAATGGGATGAGCAACATTTAAATCTAATAAAAAAACTTAAAAAGTCAAAAATCTGAACTGTTTAAAGTGTTTTTTCCTCAATGTCAGCTTTTCAGATGTCTGAAAGGTGCTATCATGTCCCCTTCATTTTTCTCTTTTAAAGACTAAATATTTGCTATCCTTTCAGTCGCTTTTCATAATACCTTGTTTCTAATTATCCAATGGTCCTCATTGCCTTTCCTGACCTTATTTATTTTGTGAATTCTTACATTCTTAAGAATAAGTTTTTCTAAAATAATTGGCCATAATAATTCTTAAACAACTGGACTTAATACTGGCTTTTCAAGATGACTGCAGCACAGTAAGGTTTTTTCCCCTCTTACTGATGGTCTACTAATTTCACTGCTAAAGCTTGTTCTTTGGCAGTGCTTCTCCCTGGTTTTGAATAGGAGCACTTAGGAATGAGCCAAGACAAATTCTGGACAATAGTGGACCCAGTGGGCAAGGGGGGTGTGTGTCTTGAAGATTCCAATCCGCTCTGGAAGCAATCGAAAAGTCATTGGGCATATCTATCTTCCAGTCAAGCAGTTTTGTGTTCTAAGCAGGCTGGAATTTTAACTTTCACTTTTTGACTTGTGTTTTATTTTGCTTATTGTTTTAAAAGTTGATTAACGGTTGGGTGCTGATTTGTTTCAACCCCTTGCTGGACTCTAATTGCTTTTTCTCTTTTTTCTTTTGATATATGTTATTCTGGATAACCTCTGTCCATGTTTAGCCAGGGGTTGAAGAGTTCTCAGACTCTCACCACTAGTTTCTGTATTTGTAAAGCACCTGGAATTTATTTCCACTTAACTTTTCTTATAATCTTGGATTGAAACACAGAGGCAAACATACTTGTTTTGTTCCCTGGCTAAGTTTCATAGATAAAGATGGCTCAACAGTTTCTGAATCCTAAGAAAGCAGGGTGGGGAGATGTGCAGCTCCTAGTTGGATTCCTCTCCTGAAAACTTGAACTTTAATGATTGTCAAAAGAATGTTAAGATCTAAAGCTTTATCTTTGGATATGGTTGAAGATACACAAAAGGACTTTGATCCAGTTCCAGATCAAAGAGAGAATTTCATGGCTTGAGAACCAGCAAAGTGGATTTTATCTGCTGTTTCAAAGTTTAAGTCTGCACATTCTTTCAATTTGGCTTTGACTACAAGGGAAAGAGATAGATTCCAGACCTTTACATAGTCTCAGTAAAACTGAGATTTATTAGTTAATTCGCAATTACTTCTTGCACTTTGATCGGAAGATATACCTATTTTGGAGACAGAATTTACTATATTTAAACAACAATTAACGAGAGCATATTAAGAAACAAACATGGATCCAGGACAATCTATTTATAACTTTTGGCATGATTTGGGACAGATAAGATGCCTGGTAAATTCTTTATGAGCAGATTACAATAGCCTATTAACCAAGAATTCTGAATCTTTGTTTTGTTTCACCAATATTTTTTTTCTGTTACCTACTTGGTCATTAATATAACATATAAAAAACAAGTCAACAAGTTGCAAATAGATTTAGTAGTTTTTGGAGGGCTTGTTTGAAGGGGTGGGAACTAATGTTGTAGTAATATATTGATCAGTATTCAACTAGGGGAGATTGTGGTTTTTTTTTGTCCTTTTGGATTTTTTTTTGAGTTCTGTATTTTGTATTTTAACCTTGTTTTGAATAAAATAAAAACTTGTGGGAAAGAAAGAACTGGGCTTAATAATCAATGCAAGATCTGAACAAAGCAGAATAAAAAATATCCTAAAACATTTGCTACTTTTGCTGCCACATTGCACTACTTGTCTATGCACATCTGCTACCAAGTCTGAATACTTCTCACTAAATTTCTTGTATAAAGGAATTATCAGCCTCCAACTTTCTTTCTCAAACTTGCAACTTATCGGCTGCCATAGTAAGGGCGGGGGGAGCTTGGTATTAAGTGGGGGAAGTGAGCTGGTGTCTGGAGGCTCCTGAGCACGAATAATGACGAAGATGTTTATGTCTGGTCAAGGCCAACTGACCCAGGACTGTAATGGACATTAACACCTGCAGATGTATGCCTTGTGACACAATGAGAAATGAGGATTGGATAATCATCCTGGGAGGTGGGGAGGGTTTGGGGGATTCTTTCAATATGTAATTTTTCCACAAATTTATTCAGACCTTGCTTTGCTTTTACTGCATTTAAACCCAGTCAAAGTACCTGTTCTCTAACTCAATGGAGTCGGGGGTTTTCTTTCTTAGGATTTGAAGGAGGCAGATCCGACAGGAATAGTTGCACAAGATCTCATTTGTTCCCTAAATAATTTCTTAACACATAAATCATCTGCAACCAGAAAACTATTGGACACAGCTGTGAAAAGTAGGATTAAGTGCAGGAAGACAAGTCTGGTATGAGAAAAGGACAAACCTGAGCTCGTTGGGTAATGAGCTGTGACGCATTAAACTTTGCTACCACACTTTTGAGTACTTCATTGACAATGGAAGGAAGGACTCGTTCTTCATAATCTAGTCCAAGTCGCTGATATAAGCTAGGCAATTCTACAGCATTAGGTCTTGAGAGAACACGCAAGGAGATATTCACCATCTGCAGATCTAGAATTGAAATTAAGTCAACTACAATCTCTGAAGCGCATTTTATTTTATTTTTCGAGTCTGATTATATATCCAATTACACCACCCAGAATCTGTTGTTCTGAAGTCCTTCACTTACATTCTGGCCAGAGAACTGCATGAAGTATAAAAAGAAGGATATCAAAACTGATGCAAAATGCAAAACTCAAAATTATGGAAGCACAAATCCTATCTACTCCACAATGTAGTACTCATAGATTTCAATGATTTTGTGACATCATTCTTAGTACAATCTTCATTGCAGCATTGTTATAAAGACTAAAGATGGAGAAATATCTACATACATAATCTTGACTTTGTAGGAAGTAACAACTCTATGCAACTCTGTTCTTACCTTTTGATCCTGTTGGTGAGGAAATTTTGCGGGGTCGGGCTCGAATATCATAAATTATTGGATACTGGAACCAAGGAATTCTGTGGAGATTAGCAATGACTATAACTGAATGAGACGTACAAAGAAAATACTATGCCCCTTATTTGGAGATATAAATATTGCCACATAATTTACATCTTACTCTTTAATGACAAAAAAATTCTAAAGGTTTTAAGAGCATTTTCTTAACAGAAATAGAAATAATATCAATATGACAGTTTGCTTCAGGGAAACTTTCTTGCCAAGCTGAAGTAATATTAGATTTGGGGGAAAATAAGGTACGTTTGGAAACATTGGTATAAGGATAATATTGCTTGGAAATTCCCTGGTAAATTCTAATTTGTTTTCTATTTTTTTCTACCCAATCAGGGAGTACCTGAAATGAAGTCCCTCTGAAAGAACAGTATCCTGCTGAACTCCACCAATGCGGTTGAAGAATATTGCTCTTTGACCCCCTTCCACTGTGGAAATCAAAAGCATTCTGGTATTACCATCAGGGAGCTGAACAAAACAAAGACATTAAGAAGTAGAATAAAAATTACTTTACCTGTAAAGACAGACTCCCGGATTCCATAGGCTGCAGCTCCAGCACCCAACAGCAACTTTAAAGCAGTGCTCATCCCACGCGGGCCAGTTGGCAGGCGGCCAGCAAAGTCCTTCAGGCTCTGAGCCATGGCAACCTTGTTATGGAGACAAGTTCACAATTATACAATTCTGCAAAATTTCTTTCTGATAAAGTTTGGAGGGAGAGGTGGATTGGTGTGCATGGAGTATTTTATGCATGCAATTATCTCTGGATAAAGAATTCTGCACTGAGAATCACACCAACACAAGAGATGCTAACCACTTATACAGACTATGATAAACGTACTTCCTACACACACATACACACATGAATATAAACACAAGATGTTATGATAAAGCAGCCCTTTTTTACTGCTAGGACGCCAAGCGCGAAAGTTAACGTTTTTAATTCAGGAACATCACCTCGTGCAGAAGTGGGATAGTTCAGGTTTCTAAAAAGCCACGCGCCCCGGGGCAATGCAAACGAATTCAGCCCCCACTGACTTCATTCAGCAAAGCTGTTAAATCATGAATAAATCCCGCCTCCGCCCCTTGGTTTGAACGGTCTCATTAAAGCACCGAATCAATCAGCCGCTCCCTTCCCCGACATGCCTGCTGCCCCTTCACTAAAGAGGATTCATCCTCGGAGAAGCTTCTGCTCCTCTCGGAAAACCTCACGGGAGCCGCCTCCGAGGACAACCAACCCTCACCCTCGTTCGCCAGACACGCCGCCGCCGCCGCCGCGCGGAGAGAAGGACACAGGAAACGGCGGGCTCCGAACAAGCGTTTCCGGGTCAAGCGGCCGCGGCCGGAAGGGCTTTTCCCCTGGCGCAAGCGTGGCCTTGGAGCGCCCAGAGGGGCAGCTGATGGGCTCTGGAGCCCCCGAAGGCTAGCGGCGCTTCGTCGTTTGCGGCTCGGCCCGCCTGGAAATGCAACGCGTGCCCGTGCGAACAATGCGGGGCTGCTCGAGCGCCTTGCAAGGAAAGGGCAATTCGGGAACAGGAAGTGGCTGACCCTGGAAGAGGAAGCCGCTGAGCCCGTGGGAGAAAAGCACGAGTTCGCCGCTTTAAAGATGGCGGCGGCGGCGGCGGCGGCGGACCCCGCGAGGAAGCGTCCCCATCCGGAGGGCGTCTCTGCGGACGGTGAGGGGTTCGATCCCCGCCGCGCCGGGAAGAGGCGGCTGGTGGTGATCCTGGAGCGGGCGTCGCTGGAGAGCGTCAAGGTGCGGGCGGGCTCTGCTGGCCACTGCCCGAGAGAGCGTTGGGCTCGGGAAGAGTACGGAGGAGGGTCCGGGAGGAGAAGCGGCTTTAAGTTTCCCTTCCGAAGTCAAAAGCGCCTTCGGGGTGGGCGGGGGTGGCTCCATCACCTTTCTCTGAAATACGTTGGATTTAATCTGTGTGTGGGGGGCCACAATTTACATGGGATGCCGAGGTCCTGGTTTCTGAAAATACTGTGTTAGATTAAGAGCACGGATGAGGTAAGGGGAGTTCTGCTGAGAAATAAAATTGCCGTTTCCTCCCACGAATTCAATTTACGGAGTGCCTCAAGATACCTTAATAGAGAACATAAATGTCTCTTGCTCATGAACCAATGGGGGAGAGAAAAGTTTATCTGGTAGCATGGAGGGGAGCTTTTCCTAATTTGGCACTGTTTTATTGTTTTAAGGTTGGGAAAACATATGAATTGCTTAATTGTGACAAGCATAAATCCTTGCTTCTGAGGAATGGCAGAGACCCTGGAGGAGTTCGACCAGACATCACCCACCAGGTACTACTCTGTGCAGGTTTTATGGCCCGCATCTGTTCCTGAAATATTAATTAGGAAATTACATTTACCAAAAGGCAGGAAACTAAAGCTGGCAATTCTGTTTTTGAATCAAGGTCACAAATGTTCCTTTTTATTTTTTTCCACTACAATTTTTTAATTACATATATATGAACTATGATACTTTCTTCAGGCACTGCTCTTTCTCATATATTCTTTATAACCGTCTTGAATTGTTCTGAGACGGGTGTCAAACTGGTGGCCTGTGGGCAGGATGTGTCATGCACAGGCCACGCCCACCACAGCCCTGCTAAGGACATGATGCTATGAGTTTGACACCTGTGTTCTGAGATACCGTGTTTCTCCAAAAAGAAGCCCAGGTCTTATTTTCTTTTGACCCCTGTAATAAGTGCTTGGGCTTATTTTCAAGGAGGTTTTTTTTTTTGTTTTTTTTTTGTGGTGCAGGAGGCCAGGACCGTGATCACTTCTTGGCTGCTAGGCCCCTGGGTTTTAAGTAATTTTACATTATGTGCACTAATGGATCAGCTGATCCAATGAGGGTCGGGAGTTTCATCTCTCCAGGCGCCTGGAGATGTTTCCGGCACCAGGCAACCTCACAGCCGAGGACCCCTCTCTTCCACAGCTCACCTTATGGCTATGGAGCAGGCAATGAGCACAATTTGTGCTCCGCCAGGCCTGGATCTTGGGTGTTGCTCAGGCTGCTGCTGTGATGAGGCACAAAACCATTCAGCCCATCAGAATCAGCTCCGCTACCCAGCTGCTGGACTTGCTGCACCCGCTGCCCTCGAAGGGGCTCTTTGCCCTCCTGGCTGCCTTGCTCTTCCTGGGCTGCTCCTGCCTGGCGTGAGGCAATTCAGCCCAGATCTATAACTTCTGGAGCACCTTGTTCCTTCTTTGCACCCCAAAACCCCACTTTCCTTGGCCCCCAAGCCCCTGGCATGCAGCCCTCTCGCTGGAGCAAGACACGCAACAATCTTATCCACACAGGAAACCCCCCCTCATCACAGTTTGCTTTTGCTTGAGATGCGGGAGAGGGAGAAAGATCAGAAGCAAGCAGGGCGAGGAAAACTCTTTCAGAAAGTGATCTCTGGGTTCGCTCAGATCCGCCTTTCAAAGGAGAGCCTTGCAGACGCAAATGCAAAGTGCTTCCTCCGTTGCTCCGAGGCCTCTAGCCTTGCAATCCTGCAAGGGGGACGTTTTTCTGAAGCTATGGCAGAGCATTATCCTGGGAGGCCTTGGTGGATAAGATTGTTGCATGTCTTGCTCCAGGCTGCATCCAGGGGCTTGGGGGCCAGGAAAGTGGGGTTTTGGGGTGCAAAGGAAGAAGGGATGATCTCCCCCTCCGTCCTGCTGCAGAGCCGTCATGGAGCTCGCTCAAGGCAGCGCAACTGCTGGCAAAGGGGGTCCTGGCAGGCCGGTGGCTGGGGAGATGCTTCAGAAGTTGTAGATCTGGGCTGAGTTGCTTCATACCAGGCAGGAGCAGCCCAGGAGGGCCTGAGAGCAAGGCAGGCAGGAGGGCAAAGAATGTCTGCAAGGGCAAGCAGGCCCAGCAGCTGGGTAGCGGAGCCGATTCTGATGGGCTGCATGGCTTTGTGCCTCATCGTAGCAGCAGCCTGAGCAACTCCCGAGATCCAGGCCTGGCGAAGTGCAAATCATGCTCGTTGCCTGCTCCATAACCATAAGGTTACGGAAAAGAGGGGTCCTTGGCTGCAAGGTTACCTGGTGCCACGGGAAGGGCTGAGGCTAGCAAGTGCGTGCCGGAAACATCTACAGGCACCTGGAGAGACAGAACCTCCCAGCCCTCGCTGAAGGCCATGATTAAGGGGCCCAGCAGCCAAGAGGTGAAAGGGGAAGGAAAGGGTTACCTCCTGTGCTGGCCATGCCCACCCCTTCACTAGGGCTTATTTTTGGGGGTAGGGCATATATTAGTGGCCCCTGAAAAAATTAGGCATGGTGTTATTTTCAGGGTGGGTCATATTTTCGAAGAAACATGGCACTTCCTAGATTTTGCTTTTTAAATAGATAATTGTATGGTATGTTTTTTTCATTTTTTATGGTAATCTAGAGCCTCTTGATGCTCATGGATAGTCCTTTGAATCGAGCTGGCCTTCTCCAAGTTTATATCCATACTGAAAAAAACATTCTTATTGAAGTCAATCCACAGACAAGAATTCCTCGCACCTTTGATCGTTTTTGTGGTCTTATGGGTAAGAAATACAATTAAGATACACCACCTTGAATTAAGTATACTAAGCAATGTTTGTGGATCTTTGTAAACTACTAGTCTAGTTTGAGATCTCTTTTAGTGATACAGGTGCACACTACCTTGCAGAATGTTTATATGGGGTAGCCTAGTTATATTTCCAGGTACTGTTAGTTTATAACATGTTCATTATATTAGCGTAACATGCTAAAATAATGGATTTTCCAGTACTGTTTCTGGAACATTTGCCTTTTTGTTGAGCATGGAAGTCCAAGTTTATTTTGTATTCAGTAAAAGATCTTAAAGAGGAGCAAACAAAAGGTTGAAATTATGCTGGGAATTGAACTATAAAAAGTTGAAGTTCACTGTAGTTTACATGTAATTATAATGTAATGAAATACATGGATATAATTATGTTCCATCTATTTTACATTTATGTCATTAACATTTTACCATGTGGCACCATTTTTAAAAAGGTCCAAGAGTCCATATATGGTCCTGAGTCTTAAAGTCACTTATGCTTTACATTGCAAATGTGAATCCATTCAGTCTCTTAATGGGTATACAATCCTGGCTTTCTGTATGAATCTTCATTTTGTCAATCCATTTGTCTGGTAGGAGCCATCATCTGGGTTTAAAGTAATTTTACATTATGTGTGCTAAATTAAATCACTTTACCTTTCTGGGGTGATGAATGGGTATTAACAATTAGTAGATCATGAATTATGCATTAGTAAAAGAAAATATTCTGAAAACCATTGCTTGTATGGGATTGTTGCAAGCAATGAATGTTTTTAGTATTCTTAATGTTTGTCTCTCCTTAGTTCAGCTGCTGCATAAGTTTAGTGTCAGAGCTGCTGATGGCCCTCAAAAGCTGTTAAAGGTAATAATTCTACTATGGTTCTACTGTAGAAGATTAATTATGTTTCTATTACCAGCTTAATCCAGCTTTTCTTCTGTAGGTGATCAAGAACCCAGTGACGGATCACCTCCCTGTGGGCTGTGCAAAAATAGGCACCTCTTTCTCAGCCCCTCAGGTGACAGACATGCGTGACCTAGTCCCTACTGCAGAGCCTATAGCCATAATTGTGGGGGCGTTTGCTCATGGATCGGTAAGGCCTGTATATGTTCTTAGGCTCTCTTATTTGCAAGTTAGTTATCTCACCTCCATCTTGAGTTCTGGCAGCAAAAGTAATACAGGTAGTCCTTGACTTACAACCACAATTGAGCCCAACATTTATGTTGCTAAGCAAGACATTTGTTAAGTGAATTTTGCCCATTTTATGATCTTTGTTGCCACATTTGTTAAGAGAATCACTGCAATTGTTAAGTTAGTAACAGCTGTTAAGTGGATTTGGCATCTCCATTGACTTAGTTTGTCAGAAGGTTCAAATATTCAGATTAACAGAGTTGGAAGGGACCTTGTACAACCCCCTGCCTAAGGAGGAGACCCTGCACAATTTCTAACAAATAGCAGTTCAAATTCTTCTTGAAAGCCTCCAGTGACAAAGCTCCCACAACTTCCAAAGGCAAGCTGTTCCATTGGTTGATTGCTCCGTCAGAAAATTTCTCCTTATTTGTAGGCTGAATCTTTCCTTGTTTAGTTTCCATCCATTATTCCTTGTCTGGTCTTCAGGTGCCTTGGAAAATAGCTTGAACCGTTCCTCTCTGTGGCAGCCCCTCAAATATTGGAACACTGCTATCATGTTTCCCCTGGTCCTTCTTCACTAGACTAGCCATGTCTAGTTCCTGTAACCGTTCTTCATATATTATAGTCTCCAGACCCATAATCGTGGTTGCTCTTCTCTGTACTTTTTCTAGAGTCTCCAACATCTTTTTTATAGTGTGACCAAAACTGGATGCTGTATTCTATGTGTGGTCTTACTAAGGCTTTATAGAGTGGTATTAGTACCTCACTTGATCTTGATTGTATTCCTGTTAATGCATTTTAGGATTGCATTGGCTTTTTTGGCTGCTGCCGCACGCTACTGACTCAAATCTAACTGGTTGTCCACTAAGACTCCAAGATCCCTCTCACAATTACTGCTATTAATCCTGGTTTCACCCAGTCTATATGGAATACATACCCAGTTCCTGTAACTTCTTCATATTGCAAAACCATTCTTCAGATTGCAAATGGTGCTTACAGGACCTCAGGACACAGCAACTGTCATAAATATGAGTCAGTTGTCATGCATCTGAATTTTGAGCAATGACCATAGAGAAGCTGAAACAGTTGTGTGAAAAATGATCATTATTTTTTACAGTGCTGTTGTATCTTTGGACAGTCACTAAATGACTTGGTGTAAGTCAAGGATTACCTATATTGTTATAGAACTGGATTAAGTGTCTTAAGAATGTGTAGAGGAGTGGGAATACTAGTGGGACAGTGCTAATAGCCACTAATGGAGTTGATTTTTTTTTGAGTGCACCAATTTACAGAGAGTTGACAGAGAAATCTGTTTTCTGGAAAGTTAGATCATTTGTCTAACACATTCTCACCCAGATAGTAAACAATGTAATTTATATACTTTAGAATCTTGACTGCCATTTTTCTCCTTTAGCTTGATGTTGACTACACAGAAAAGACCATCTCTATTAGCAACTATCCACTCTCTGCTGCTTTGACTTGTGCTAAAATCACCACAGCTTTTGAAGAAATGTGGGGAGTGGTATGAGCTTCCTGATTTGCTTATAGATTCGTAGCCTGTGATATTTTGGTCTAACAGGCTCTCTCTATATTGTAAATGTTATGTACTGTACCCTTATTTATGGGAAATACATCCTTAATTACTTTTTTGTAATAAATGAATTTTTGTATATAGCAGTGTGATACTTGATAGCACTAGCAAATAGCACTTACTTATATACTGCTTCATAGTGCTTTATAGCCCTCTCTAAACATCTTACAGAGTCAGCATATTGCCCCCAATAAATTGGATCCTCATTTTACCAACCTCAGAAAGATGGAAGGCTGAGTCAACCTTGAGCCAGTCAGGATTGAAGTGGCAGTGAGTTAGCCTGCAATACTGCATTCTAACCACTGTTCCACCATGGCTGTTAATGGTAGTAATAGTTGCTGTATATTTCCACCAGGTTCTCCACCCCACCTCTTTTTCCTCCCCAAAGTTATTTTAATCAAAAAATAAGTATGAAACTGGTATGATACAAAGCCCTAAATTCTAGATTTTCCTTCTTCATGAACTATATCAAGTCAGTTGAATAAACAGTTTTGGAGGCTAGAGACCACTGAATAACAACAATACCATCACTGTTTCCAGAGGCAGCCTCACTTAGTCCCAGTGATATCAAATTGGCAAGATATGCATACTATTTTGTCACTTGCCCTCCTGAAGATGCCTGTAACTGTTTATCTCCTCCAAGTGATCAGGAGAAATAGAATTATCGGAACAAACATTTTGGCTAAAAAGTGTACTGACCACTGCTGAAACTGTACCAACATTGGTATTGTATATAAGCAATTACCGTATCTGTACAAAAAGAGAAGCGTACTCAGTTGCTGTGGTGCACTTCATTAAAGGCACAAGAACAAGGTGTGAAGATAAAAGTGGGTAACTTTCATGTGTACCCAGGAGACAAGGTCAATCTCCGAAGAATCAGTACGCCACATTTAACTGTTCCTCATTTTTACCATACGCTACAAATAACACAAGAATAGAAAAACAGTACCAGTTCCAAAATCTGGTGAAAAGAAGCAGCTGAAGCATGAATGAAAAACCAACTTGGACCAATTTTATCTAGTGGAATTGGAAAGTAAAAAAAGTCAGGCAGATGCTCCATTCCTAGATGGCAGCTGGATCAAGTGCTTTACAATCATCTGACACTGAAGAGGTGAAAGTGTCTGGGGAGAAGTTGAGATAAGGCAACCTGTAGAAAGGGTAAAAAGGTCTGCAGCCTGTTTCCCTCAGTTTGGGGTCCTGACCCCTGTGCTCTTTCACCCCAGTCACTGTAATACAGTTTGTCCACAGCAAATTTGGCAGGTGATGCTTCAACCATCCTATAATAAATGCACACATGGTACAATCTGAAAGGAAAAGCAAAATAAGTCAACTAGATGTCATCCAAGACCACTATACTCTAATGACTAGTCAGGAATAGTTCTCTCACCTTTTGGCCGTTACTCATCTTTCTTTAACTTTTCTTTTCGTGGCACAAATATTTTTCGGAAATAAGGCAATGTAAACAGCAATGTAAAGAAAAATACATGGCCTGCGAAATAAATAGACATGTACACCTGCAAAAGAAGATGAGAAAGTCAATGTGCTATGTCTTTCTCCAGCCAGTAAATAGAGGGGAAATGCCCTCTTCTACAGAATCTGGCTCCTTTGGTACCTTAATCCACTTTTCCCAGCTAAAGAGGCAAAATGGTACTAGAGAATATCCCATGAACATCCAATGAATAATTTGCTGAATCAGGTAGAAGAAGGGTTTCAAGATGATGTTTGAAGTCAAGGCAGATAGAAATGGACTGTCGTTTACCAGTTTAATAACCTGTAATTACAAAAAACCAAAACCATAGGAAGCTTTAAGCTTAACAGATGAACAAACAAAACGTGGCTCTGCTGCTTACCCATTTTTTACTTTCCCAGAAAAATTTCTTCAGTGAGCTTATTGCCGTCTCACTCTAGCAGCAATTGCTTCAACAATAATTTGGTATTTCAAATAAATTATCACAAGTTGCCAATCAGCCTCGAACTGCTCAGCCTGAGATTGTCCTGGATTCATCAAGAGACCATTTCCCTAAGCCAATGTGTTGCACCGGTCAACCGCTTCAAAGAATGTAATTCCATTTATTTCTTTCCTGCATGGATTTACATTTACTAATGTCTTCCACACACTGAAATGCAGAGACATCATTTTGTTTCATTCTCTTAAGAAGAGTTCAACGTAGCATAAAAGTTTCACTGAGGAAGGTCAAAAGCAACTTTCAATATTTAAGAGGCCTTGCACATTGTGATAATTGCTGAATTCATCCATGGACTAAAATGTAATTTGAAATAACTTGATTCAATGAACTCTGAATGAACCAAATACAGCTTTAGGGCCTTCTGATCTTGCTCCTTTCACTAGAGTGAAAGCAGTGCCATGCTGCAGTTTCCATTCCCGCTAAGGATAAGTGCAAATGCTGCAGGTAGAAAACAAGTGGGGTTTGCAGCACACCACTGGTTTTATCAGTCTGACTTGTGCCCATGGCTGCCTTGTTACAATTTTGTCACTCAAATCTATAATTTACTTAATCTGACTTTTTTAAAAAGTGGATCCAGATATTAAATATTATCTAAGATAATGCTTTAAAAGGTTCTCACCTGCCTCTCCACAATGACAATCAGGAACTCCATTTGGAAGCAAACTAGATACCCACAGTGTAACCCATGCCAGACAGCCAAGAAAAGCAAAGACAAAGCTTGCGATAGTAACTTGTTTCCCAGGAATTTCAGCCGTTTGTATATATAGCTAGGAATGGAAATGTAATACTGTCAGGGCAAGTGTTAACATTTTGTTTCTCCAGAAAAAAACACTATAAACAGCTATCCAAGAAACTGCCAACATTTTATTCTTTAACTTCAGGCTCTTCAAAATGAGCAAATATTAAAATTTACCAGGCTCTAGCTTTGAGTGGTGTGATAATACAAGAAGCTTACTAAAACTTCCAAATATAAAAGATCCTCGGTGGGAATACCAGTAATCAGGGATACTGTTTCAGTGCTCTGAATAATTCCTTTCTCTTAATCAAAATAATTTCTAGAATAATTTTTTGTGTGTGGAAGTGGGAGGGGACTATAGCTGCATTTCTTTCATCATGGAATAAAGCAACATACATTTACTTCTTACTCCCATTTTAGGCATTGACTAGCCCAATCCTCTTAGCCTCCAGCTATATATTCTCTGCTTTTCGAGCCAAACAGCAATCTTGGGAGGCTGAACATTTTTTAGAGGACTACAATTTACAATGGGTTGGGCAATGATGCAAGAGGACAGAGTCATATCACATGATTGAGTGAGTTTGGGAGTTTTCCTTTTTTGTTTCTGTGCATTATGTTGTTCAAACTCCTTGAGAGACCTACAGCTGATTTTCTGCAGTAGTGGTCAAAAATGCTTTGGGAGCTGCAAATTGTTCATTCAGGCCTTGCTAATAATCTCCCCAAACACAAGCCTATCCCCATCCCATCCCTATTCCATTCTTGCTCTCCAACTGACTCAAACTGTTCTGCAGAAATCAGCCAAGTTATGCTCACCGGGCTACCCAGTTGTTGGTGTTAGTATTGAAGGAGGCAATGGTTCCTGTAAAATAAGGAGTTGTCTCAAACATCCAGATTTTCATGTTGGCACAAGCATCCCATTGTGGTAACTCCTTTTCATCCTTTCCATTGTAGCCTAGCCCAGTTAAGATGCAAACTCCTTCCTGAAATGAAAATAACACAGGATTATTAAGTTATGCCAATTAGATATTATCCTATCTAACCTAATTAGAAAACATACTCAATGTCCTGGATTAGTGTCTTGACACAATAATGGGCTAGAGGAAGAACAAGTTAAAATTAAGTCCAGTGTTAATTAGTAGAGAAGTGAGCTAGAGATGACACTCAGCATGTCTTCCAGAAAGAAGAGATCTCCAGCTTGATCTGGATTCACATGTGGCAGCTGTGGTGGTGGGCATAGATCTGAACAATTAAAGGAAACCCATCAGCTACAATGATTCTTGAAGTGGTCACATATAGCTACTTTTCCCCACCTTAGTGACAGCTTGAACTATTTATAACAGATTCTATGTGGGAGTAATCTTGAAAAGTGCTTGGATGATATAAACTGGTACAAGATCTGCACTAAATCCAAACTGCTTTCTGGGTACAGTTTAAAGGATTAATGTTATTTTTTAAACTACTGAATAGGTTAGATTAGCTAGAACTACCTTGGCTACCCAAGTAGTACATGCCTAAATATCACTTGGGAACTGTGTTTGCCCTTCACTCACTCTCTGTAGAGTGAGATACATCTTTCTTGCGAGGGCCTTTGAAGATTAACAATCTGTGTTTTGTAGTTACTAGTTTTTATATATTTTTCTATTCTATAAATATATATATATTTGTTTTCGTAGATTTTCACGGGTACAGGTATGCAGATCTAAGTGTGTTCGGGTCTTTTCCCATGTAAATCTGAGAGTATCTTCTCAACGTTTTGGCGAGGTCCCACTCGCCATCTTCAGGCTGCTGCCTGCTTGCACTGGCACGAAGCAGAAGGCACCAGCCTGAAGATGGTGAGTGGGACC
>JAEANM010003352.1:0-22552 GCA_017656035.1 Myanophis thanlyinensis
TAAAGCTTGCTCTGTGAATAGGAAAAATATTCTTAGTTACCATAGACTTAGAAAAACAAAATACTGAAGTCTGTCAAAACCAAAACAGGATTATATTAGCAAACCTGTTATACTTTCCCCTGCCGTGCACAATGAATGTGAGATTTCTTAAATAAAGCCCTGTTACACAATTGTCATTTAAATCTTAAAACTAAACCATAGGCTGGTCTTCTAGACCTCTGCAGCTATGCAACATCAAGTTTCTTTCTCCTTAAATGAAAGAGTCAAATTGAGAAGAAAACCCTCAAAGCTTCAGATTAGGCAGTCTTCCACAATCTAAAGAGCTGGGATTATAACTTCTAAAATTGATGCCTGTGTCAGCCGAAAACCTCTGGTAGAAATAGATGTCTCAGTACATCTGGATGATACCAGATATTGAATAACTGATTAGATACTAAAGTGAAAGCATTATTACTTATTTTTATTATTAAGTTACTTTTTTTTCCCTAGGGAAAAAAAACATGAGGATGATTTCTTGCAATCATTCTGTCATCACTCTGACCAATCTTTTGAACAACTGTGAAAAGGTTTGGTGGAGAGATTCTAACTGCCACTAAATCATCCAGACCAGGGGAGGGCAATTATGGCTCCTTCATGACTGGTGGACTTCAACTCCCAGAATTCCTGAGCCAGCATGGATGGCTCAGGAATTCTGGGAGTTGAAGTCCACGAGTCATGAAGGAGCCATAATTGCCCACCCCTGACCCAGACTTTTACAGTTTGGTCTCCCCAATTTTTACCCAGCCCTCTGAGCATAGTATCACACTAGCTGTCATTGTTCTGAGTCAAGAAATGCCTTTTTGTAAACATATTTAGATACTTCCTTATTTTTCTTCTTCATCTAAATGGGATACGCAAGAACATTTATTCAAGAGGATTTCCAAAATGAAAGAGATCTAGAAAAATCTTCTTTCTGAATTTATCTCCTTCTTTGCCTTCATAGTTGGTGGCACCCTTCCAAACTGACTGATCTCAGAAGTTGGACAGTTCAGTTATGGTGTGGATTTGTATGGCAAAACACCTGGGCATTCCAGAAATCTGGGCCAGTTTGGGAACTTGAGGGAAAAATACCATACAAGAAGGTAACCAATATCTCCAGTCCTGCCAAAAACCTAGACTGAATTATCTTTGTTTGAAAAAAGTGCAAAGTGATAATTTAAAAAAAGAAAGAAAGAATGTTACTGAAAATAAAATCATTTTATGTAACATTTCCTGTTTCTAGATCCCAACCCCCCTCCCCTCCCATTGGCGCTATACAGGTAGTCCTCAACTTATGACCACAATTGAGCCCAAAATGTAAGTTTTAAATGAGATAGTTGTTAAGTTAGTTTTGTCTCATTTTACGAACATTCATGCCACAGTTATTAAGTGAATCATTGCAACTGTTAAGTTATTAACAACCCGGTTAAGTGAATCTGGCTTCCCCACTGACTTTGCTTGTCAGAAGGTCACAAAGCTGTTCACATGATCCCAGGACTCCACAACTGTCAGTTTTGTCAAACACCTGAATTTTGATCATGTGACTGTGAAACGGTTGTAACTGAAAAATAGTCATAAGGCACTTTTTTCTGTGAAACTTTGTAACTTTGAGCACTTTACTTGAGTAAATTTACTTTACTAAATGTTGTAAGCCAAGGATTACTTTTACAGTGGATATTCTTACTGGGACTGTGACATAAAAAGAGCATTAACAATGAAATACTGGGACTTACTTTCAATCTGAATTCAGACATTTAAGAAACCTGTAATATAGTTCCTTAACGCCTTAGATTTGAAAAATCATACCCTTCCTCTTTGCGAACTTTGAACCCTAAAATATCAGGTAAAGAACCAAACACTCCCACAAACTGCCATTTCTTATTATGAGGTGAACAATGGTCTTAGAAATAGGATAAAGTCACTTTGATAAATGAACATGTGAAAGAAATGAAACAAAAATATTAAAATAGGCACATTAGCCAGAATAACTCTTTGGGAAGGTAAACAATTAAAATGAGGAAAGAGAAAGTTATAAATAGGTGGACTGGAAAGAATTAAAATAGCATGACTGCAGCAAGCCAAAAACATTAGATTTGATTTCTGAGATTAGATTTGCTAGTGATGAAATCTAGGAGGTTACAAATGGGACGATACAGTATGGAGAGACTGATGTGGAAACTCACTCCTCACTTGCTTCCTACCCAAAAAGTTCAAAGGATGTTTACTTTTCTTACTTACTTCTTTGAATTTAAAGTTGTGACAGAAATTTAGGGTCAGCTGAAATTATTCTCTGCATATGCTATCACAGTCAGAAGAAACTTTTTCTTCTGCAAAAGCATTAAACTTACTTTACATTTATCTCTGTGGAAGTCAAAAATTGACTCGAGAGATTACGTAACCACACATACAGTACATTATGAAAGGATTATCAAATCAAAAAAGCACTATTTGTATAAAAGCACAATGATGATTGAGTGCTTCTTAAACAGACAAGATGTAGTTCCAAGAGTGGTTTTTATATACAGATAGACAAAAGTAAGTAGTATTGCTATATTGTGTGTGTATATGTGTTAAAAAATCAAAATTACTAAAAACACATTCAAAATCAAAATTACTTTTCAACTTCAGAAAGGAAATAAACTAATTCTCTGCCTTAGTATAGACAATAAAAATACTAAAAGAAATGTAGAGGCAAGTTTAACTATAATGTGACAATGGCTATGTTTTCAAGCAACGGTAAAGTAAATTAATGGCTTGCATCAGTAAATTATGTTTAATAGCAGCTCTTTGAACTTCATGATTCAAAACAACAGTTGCATCAACATTATTTAAAAAAACCCATCTGACAAAATAGTCTAGATCATTGTTTAAAGGCTATAATTTTATGCATATTTGCTTGCAGAGAGGCAAGGTCCTCTCATCTACTCTACATTTAATGTAAATTGAAGTGTAAATTTAATGTAAATTTAAAGTGTAAATTCTCCTAAATTCCAATTGTAAATTGTAACTTAACTTTAAGACCACGAGCGGTTACACAAAGCATTTCACTACATATTGTACTATGTATGATTATGTATGTGATAAATAAAATAAAAATCTGAAATCTGAATAATCTTAATTGCACTTCCTTTTGAGTAGACATGATTAATACAAATGCATGAATATCCTCCAAATAATTTGTTTTCTTAAATGTTTTCAAGTTCAAAATGTGGTGGTAATGTCAACTTCTTTTATTATTCCAACATTTGCCAGCCAGTCATGGTTTAAATTGGGTGTCCTAGAGGTGCTTTTTCCAAAAGGCAACTTTGATGTGGTTTTTTTTTTTTGAAAACATTTTTAAACTCAAAAACTTCAAAGCTTCTTCACTTCTAACTCTCTTCAAAACTCCTTTCCTGCAAATGCCATCTAACATCTTCTATCAAAAGGATCATTTCTACCAACTCTGCCAAGTCACTTGAATGTTTGCTTAGGTTAGAACTTCTGTCAGGGGATTCTTCAGAATCTGACTGAAATTCACAGAAAGAAGGAAACACCACATCGGGACTCACATTTGTAGCCTATTCTCCTCTTGGTATTTGTGTTTCACTCCTGTTGGCAGGTGCCCATGGAAGAGAGAAAAGGGTCTAATAATGAGGCTTAATTTGGACTTTCCTTTCTTTTGTGTGCTTAGAGTCAAAACTCAAGCACCTGCTGGTTTATAGCATGGAAAGGAAAGTGGGAATTTTTCTTTAAAATGTCTTTGTACCCTATATGTCTTTCAGATTATTATTTCATTAATCTGAAGGTAAATCATATTAAGTAAAAAATTGCTTGGCAATTTCACAATATTGTTAATGTACATTTTGAACATAAAACTCTTCAAAAGATGCATTCTGTTTTATGCTGTTCCATGATTTAAATTTGGGGAGAGCTTCTCTGTCTCCACAAGCAATCCAGCATGTTCAGGATTCATGGCATCAGGAGCTATGGGCTTGTTAACAGTCTCAGTCTGCCAGTCTCAGTCTGTCTGTTTACTAACTCCATACTTGGATGGATACAGATTATCATGGCCTGCCCACTGCCACACACATCCCCGCCAAAGATTTAGCGTTTTCAAACAAGAAAGCAAATACTGTAGTTGCCAGCTGGGTGAGTGAACTTATGATTCCACAAAGCTTGACTGTGGAAATGTTTCTACAGCCAACATATAAGAACCCTCTTAATACAAACATAATGAACCACCAAACCATTTGCATCACAAGGCATAGATTACATTTCTGAATCAAGCTTCTAAAGAGTACAGCTCAATTTACCACACACAACTTAAGGAAGTATTCTGGGTCGTGTTTGAAAGCAACATGTCAGTCACTTTAATCGTAATACAGCCAAGACATCAGATCTGAACTGTTATATGAAAAGAATTGCAAATGTTGTGTGGGATACAGCCTGGAGCTGGGGTGGGAAGAAATGCTTCTGTTGCAAAGTCTCCTTTGGTTTCTTCTGTAGTCCAAGTCTTTTCATGAGCTTAACAAGAGAAAGCACTTCTGCATATGGCCACATCTGCGGTGTCCCACTCAGCAGCTGCCATTCGGCTTTAAAATTGTCTTGACAAGATTCTTGTCAATTAAAGCCATCTTAGCCCATATTTGCATAAATCCCCAAAAATTGTTGACACAGTTGAATGAAATTCTCCTTGGTTGTTGTTGTTATTTTAAATTTAAAATGTAATTGGTAACTGGGATGTGCTTCAGTTAGTATTGCTTTAGAGAGAGACTGATGTTATCATAATAAATACTGAACTATAATGCAGTGAATCAAATAAGCATCATTTGCACTGCATTCATTTAGAATGTCAGTTATTATTATTGTTATTATTATTATCTTACATTTCATTAATATTAAAGAAATGTACAAAGCTTGCAATTCAATGCTTAAGGACAGTATTGGCAATTAACAATTGTAGAACAAAAAAGGGTGCTACAAAGATTTGGAAGGGAATGGAGGACCAATTATTGATCGGTTGATTTTTAAGTTGATTTTTAAATAATTTTTAAAAAAGGATAACAAAGTTGTTTATGGCTTTGGATAGACTATGAAAAGGTATTCATATAGCTGGACTGGGAAATGATTCAAAATTTTTGGAATCAGCAGAAACATTTGGCAGTTTATGAATATTTCAGTGACACTTTGGCAAACAAAGCTGATGGCTAATTGGGAAGAGTTAGAAGAAATCAAAATTAAACATGGAATTTTTCCAATGTGACTCATCATCTTCTTTATTCTGTATACAAGAAGTCCCCAACCCCCAGGCCGTGGAATGGTACTGGGAT
Source organism: Myanophis thanlyinensis (assembly GCA_017656035.1). Taxonomy (NCBI): domain Eukaryota; kingdom Metazoa; phylum Chordata; class Lepidosauria; order Squamata; family Homalopsidae; genus Myanophis; species Myanophis thanlyinensis. Next base: position 5,328 of record JAEANM010003352.1, read on the forward strand.
GCGGCCTGTTGGGAACCAGGCCATGAAAACAGTGGGCAAGCACGCAAAGCTTCATTTGCGGAGTTAGGTTGCACATGCACATCCTCTCACCCACCCATCCTGCCAATGCTGGTCTGACGAGCCAGAAAGATTGGGAACTCTACTTTATACTATCAATGGACCCTTTGACAATAATTTTGAACAAGGAAAACTGTGGAGATATACATTAAATGTAAAGTTTAAAAAAGGGAATAAAAGTTTTGCATTTGCTCTATATGAATCTATTTGGAAAAATGAAGGCTGAGATGGATTCTTTGCTTAAAAGCACATGAAAAGTCAACAAAGATACTGGAATGTAATCTGGATCATCAAGTGTGCAATGACAGCCATAATGGCAGGCAAAATTGTTGAAGATGATGGAATACAGCTTGATAATAACAATTGTAATGACCCGATGAAGACAGTAGCACCAGAAGAAGGTTATAAATATTTGGGAATTTTAAAAACTACCAACCCAAAGGAAGTAATTCTGCCAAATATATTAAATGAGTTCAAAAGTTAATCCTGCTATATACAGAAGGAATTGACTAGACTTAGATGAAATTTTAAAACTTGGATCTGAAAACAAGAAAACTACTGTATTTTTCAGTGTATAAAATAGACTTTCCCTGCCCCTGAAAGTGGGTGAAAATTGTGGTGCATCTTATACACTGAATGAAGCTATTTTGGGCCTCCTGACTCCTCCCCATGTTTTTGGCCTCCCAACCCTCCCACGCATCTTGTATTCCATCTCTCTAGCCCTCAGAAGCATTTTTCAGGCCTCCAGAACCCTCTGTGTGGCCCGTTTTCACCAAAAAACAGGCCCAGGTTTTTTGGTGGAGCAGGCACACAGAGGCCTTCTGGGGGCTGGGGAGAGGGAATACAAGGTGTGCAGGGGGGGTGTTGGGAGGCCCAAAACACGTCCCTTTTTGTCAAAAACAGGCCTGGTTTTTTTGTCAAAAACGGGCCACACTGAAGGTTCTGGAGATCTGCAAACTACTTCTGGGGGCTGGGGAGGGGGAAAACAAGACACATGGAGGCCTGAAATCTTTTTCCCCCCTTGTTTTCCTCTTCTAATTCTGTAGAGATTCTCAGTCATCGAGGTCATGGCTGTTCCAAAGGTGCTTTTTTATTTTTATTCTATTTCTTTCAGGAGGCAACTGGACTTTGTTTTTTCTTTGAAGACATTTTGCTTCTCATCCAAGAAACTTCTTCAGCTCCGACTGGATGGTAGGGAATGTAAGGATTTATGCTTTCATTCCCCACTCAATAAAGTCCAGTTGCTTCCTGAAAGATAAAAAATAAAGCACCTTTGGGACAACCATGACCTGGATGGCTGAACATCTCTACATACTTTTAGCTTTAACAATTTGGGATGATCAAACAACTTCTAAAAGAATTGACCTTTAGAGGAAGAAGAAGACAGATGGAAACATGTCACTCATAGAAAAAAACACAAACTTAGTACAAAACCCCTGTCCAAACCAACCCACTCTGATGCAGCCATACTGGTGCTAAGCAATCCATTTCATGGACTCACACTAGAAGAAAACATGCAGACACATAGAAAAGAAGCGCCATCATGTCCCTAAAAATTTAGCACCATCAAATGCTTCTGTGATAGATAGAAAAACCCTCCAAACCTCCCTAGAGGAAAACAAAAGGAGAGTGTTGTTGATAGGAGATTCAATTCCCAAGGGAACAGAACTTGCTGTCTGTAGACCAGTCTATCCAGAGAGGTATGTTGTCTCCCTGGAGCTAAAATCTAAGATGTGGCTGAGAACCTAACCAAAATAATAAAACCCACAGACTACTACCCCTTTCTACTACTACATTTAGGGAAAAAAAAAATACTGCATCACATCTTTCAAAAATCTTGGAGCACTGGGGAACTACCAGAGGACTGGAAAAGAGCTGATGTGGTTTCTATCTTCAAAAAAGAAATAAAAAACTGATATTGGAAACTACAGACCTATCAGTCTAACATCAATACCCAGGAAGATACTGGAAAAGATAATAAAAAAACAGATCTGCCAACATCTAGAAACAAGTAAAGTAATAACTAGCAGTCAGCATGGGTTTATTAAAAATAGATCATGCTAAAACAATCTTATTTTATTCTTCAACATAGTGACCAGGGTGGATAAAAATCATGATTATTTTTTTTTAAATATCAAAAAAAAAATTAAAATTTTAAAATTTTTGATTTTTTAAATTTTTATTAGATTTAATAAAATGCTTTTGGAGTAAAAATCTATCTAAAGATAGTTTTCTATTTAAGATACATTGTTATTAATTTATTGTTTTTAAGATGGTTGTACACCGCCCCGAGTCCCTTTTTGGGAGAGGGGCAATATATAAATTGAAATAAATAAATAAATAAATTAATAATTTAGTTAATTCAGCATGAAATGGAGCTTAGTTCTGTAGCATTAGGCTGTACATCTGCAATATTGGGACTGTCAGTGAGTCAACAGCAGGTTAGAGGAGGCTGTTGTGGGAGCTTCATCACTTGACACTTCAAGAAGAGACTGGACTGCCATTTGTCAGAAATAATGTTGGGCAGTGGTTCTCAACCTGTGGGTCATAACCCCTTTAAGGGTCAAACAATCCTTTCACAGGGGTCACCTAAGACCATCAGAAAACACATATTTTCGATGGGCTTAGAAACCAGGACCATAATTTTATGGTTGGGGGTCACCACAACATGAGGAACTGTATTAAAGGGTCGTGGCATTACGGAGGTTGAGAACCACTGGTGTAGGGTCTCCTGCTTGGGTGGGGTTTGACTAGATGACCTACAAGATTCCTTCCAACTGTGTTAATCTGTGTTAACCTTTTGAATGGTGTGGGAGTAGGAATGGATTTCCAGAGAAAGAAAAAATTGTAAACTACAGTAATCAGGTCTCCAGTGACCCTGAGAATATAGATAAACCTCCAGGTGCTTCAAGGATCCTCTAAAAGGATGCAAATGACCAGCTGTCTGCAAGGAATATAAATCGTTCCATTACCCACTATCCCAGACATGGGCAAACTACGGCCCACGGGCCACGTCCGGCCCATTGGGCTTTTTAATCTGGCCCACCGAACTAGTTACTAGCAGGAATCAGCCCAACAAAAAGCTAAGCATTAAGCAACATTTTTTTCCAATAAACTAAGCACAATGGTGTTTTGCTGCCTGTTAAAGGCCAAATCTTTTCATGTAATGGTTTTTACATTTAATTTATATTAGTTCACACAAACACACCATTCTCCTATTCTGGTCTGGCCCCTCTGTCAAATTTTAGAAACCATTGTGGCCCGCGAGTCAAAAAGTTTGCCCACACCTGCACTATCCTGTCAGAGCTGAAGAAGCTTCTTGGATGAGAGGCAAAATGACTTCAAAGAAAAAAGAAAGTCCAGTTGCCTGGACTTTGGAACATGGCTTGAATGACTGCATTAACAAATGTAGAGAACCTTTATTGAAGGAAGTAAATCACCTTTATTGAAGGAAATCAATCAAGGAAAGCTTTTGAAAACAAAAGTAAAGTACAGAAGTATAGAAATAAATTATTGAAAACCAATTTGTTAATTGGAAGAACAAGCCAATGCATGGTCAATACTTGAACAATGTAGAAGGAAAGGCCAACAAAACCCCACACAGACCTGGTTAACATAAGGAGCATAAAAGAAAGAAATAGGTTTTGCTGACTAACCGCATGAAAGTGCAAATTCATCATATTAATAAACAACAGGTAAGTGTTGCCATAGCTGTAGTGAAAAGGATGAAAGAATTGACCATTTGATTAGTGGTTCCAACAAAATTTCAGAAACTGATTGCAAGCAGCATCATGACAAAAATTGCCGAAATTATTCCTTTGAAAATTTGCCAGAGGTAACAAGAATAATCTAATTTGTATTTTGGCTTCTTTAAAATGACATTGCTTAAACATATTACAAATACCTGAACAAGAGAACTCACAATAGTGACTACTGTAAGAGTATTTCTACATAACAGGACATGAATAGTTGAACTGGAATTAATGTATAAATGTTATAAAAACTGTAACATAAGAAATCTGAGCAGCAGTGTGCATTTTTTTGTAATGACTCAGCCAGCTTTTTTAGTAGTTAGATTAAATTTACAGTGGGTGCAGCTATTCACTTTCCATTAATTTAACACAGGAAACTGGCCTGCATTCATATATTAACATTTTATTCACCTTGCTTTTCTCCTGATGACCGCCATAAGTAACTTTCAAAGAATATATTGCAAAGCATCAGCCTAGTTTAATGTAACACATAGCAATTGAGAACAGGGGAGTGGAAAGCATTAGCTAGGAGGCTGGCATCCATGCTCCCCCCCCCCCCGCCCTGGCTAGCTGGAGGGAATGTTTAGCAGCCAGTTAAAGATCCTTCTACAGAGCTATGAATGTTCCATAAGCAAAATCAATATTTTACATGGAAGTCCCCTTAAATACTCTTCCCTAAAAATATCTGGTCTGAAGCATGAGCAAAACTAAACCTTGACTAAAAATGTCCCATGTACGTTGCAGCATGGTGAAATAAGTGTGCTTAACGGCAAGGGGGATGCAGAGCTAGTTGGAAGAGTCAGTTCAGGCAGCACAAAGCATAGGCAGGAAATTAAGAGGGAAGAAAGGCTGTAGGGGAAGATGTTGGATGGTACAGCTTGTAACTGCATTTCTAGGAAATGCTAGAGGAGTGACTGTTCTCTTTCCCATGCCAAAAGTCCACACAGTACAAGGGAGAGACGTATGGGCAGAATTACCCTTCTTCCTTTCCAGCTTTAGTAATATCCTATTATGTATAGAGGATTATGAAAATGTTCCAAGATGGACCTTCATGCTTTTTGGGAAGGGGGTGGTGGTGGTGCAGCTGCAGGTCCACAGAGAACTTTCCATTAAGACAACATCTGACTCGTTTCAATAAAGCCTGCTTTCATTATTGGGAATTACCATGCTTTGCTCTTTCTTATTTTGTAAGGCATTTATTTGGTTTCACAAAACTATGCTCTACCAGATTTCCCATACGCTTGTTATTTTTTGCGTAATGCATAAACCTGCAATTTTTATGGGGAAATGGCACCTACACATAGATCAATCTGGATCCTCGCCATTATAAGAGTAAATAGGGTCATCTGCACAATGTAGTTAACCTGTTTTTGCGTGCCATTTTTGAATTTAGCATCCTTCTACTCCTGTGTGCATCTCAAGGGGTTGGTGATGAAGGGAGTCGCTCTGCTCATGCACGTGGGCTCATGCATTATTCCTATCACATGAGGCTCTTTCACAGTCTTGCTGGAGGAGTAGGTATCTTGACCATCCCACTGGATGCCAGAGATCACTCATGTTTTATCTGATTCCTGGAAGTTATTCTAGAGCAGGGGTGTCAAATTCAATTTCATTGAGGACTGCATCAGTGTTGTGTTTGCGGGCCAGGGTGGGCATGGCAAGCTTGATGTCATTGTGTTGGGGGCATCTGTGGTGGCCCCAGCACTCTACCAGTGAAAATGGGCTCCTGAGCTCTGTTTTCAGCTGCAATGGCTTCTTGCAAGCCACTCGGCTCACAGAAATGGGATTCTGGCCAGCATACAATAAAACTATTAAAAAAACTCAATACATTAAAAATTATTTTGTTACAACACATTAACTCAATACATTAAAAAGTATATTGTAAAATATAAATGTTACTATTATTAAAAAAAACTAAAAATGGTAGGACAGCATGGACGTTGCACACAAGGCAGGCCAACTCATTAAATCCCCATTACCATAAGAGCCCCCCAAGTCTGTTGTTATTACTAAATTTTAAGTGTCGAAGGATATCAAAGAAGGAGCCAGGCTCATCCGGAATAGGATGGTAGTGGATGATGTTCCACAGGGTGGGAACATATATCCAGACAGGTCCCACCAGAAACATCTGTAAGGGGGATCAGAATCCGCAACGTAGATAGTGCAGCATTGCAATGCAAACCTTGCCTCTTTTGTGTAATCAGTGTAGCTCACATGTAATAAAGTATTAGTTTTGATACTATTGGAAGGAATATCCATCTGGTTCAGTTCCAAGTGGGGAGAAAGACACTGGAAACATGGAGGCTGATTGGAAAGATGATTTATTGATGGATAGGATCACATGGCTTTGAAATCCTGGGCAGCTGAACACATGGAGGAGAGAGAGGAGGGTATTTATACCCTCTCCTGGGCATTGCCCTTGAGCTTCTTGTTCCTGTGCAAAAAAAAGTATTTTATTGCCTGCTGTCGGACTCCCACGGGATATGCAGGGGTCATAGCTAACTTGTAGGCTGTCTTGAGTCCCACCAGGCTTGGTTGAAGCTTGCAATCTCCTCAGGTGCCATGTGGTAAGCTCTGCTGCTAGATGGGTAGAGGGCTAATCCTATTACATCCTGAGGGTGAAGGTCTTTTGTCTTGTAGAAAGGCTGGCACAAAATATCTGCTGGGGGCAGGGAGTTGAGGCTGAGTTTCTGTTTCCATTAAGATTTTAATTTCTCTTTTTAGGGGAAATATTCTGTCTTTTTAATACTTTCTAAAATATTTCATTCTTCTAGGAGAGGGGTGGGTGGGTCCTAACGTTCTACAATACTGAGCCTGCCATCTAGCAGATTTTAACCTCACAAATCCTTGGATGCTACAGTTCATTGCCCCCATCTCACCACCTTCCAAGTAATATATTAGACAGTCAAAGAGTCTTCTTTGAAAGAAGAAGGTATGGTATGAAAATCCCAACACATTGCCATGTGGACAATCTAGGGTTATTCAGTAACAGTGGTAGTGAATATCAGGGGATAAAATCTTCGCTGCTCTGATGGGTCTCTTTGTTCATATTGTCTTTCCTGCATGATCATTACACGGTTAGTTTACAAGCAAGATTGAATATCTGGTCTTTTTCTTCTCAGGGCTAAGCTTTGAAATCTCCTCCCCCCTTTTCTCTTTTGATTTATTAATCTGGGTTTCATTATTAACTTTTTCACAGAGGTAATTCCATCTTTTCCCTAATAACTTCTATTTTTATGACATATCTTTCAGCAGTATCATTTCACATTTCCTTTCATTACACTTATCCACCTTGCCCATTAAGTCTGTCCTTTTTATATCTAATTAATTAATTTCACTAATTTATGGTTTTATTCATATATATATATAGGCACCAGCCTGAAGATGGCAAGTGGGATCTCGCTGAAATGTTGCGAAGATATTCTCAAACTTACACAGGAAAAGACCCGAACAGACCTAGACCTGCATACCTGTACCCGTGAACATCTACGAAAACACACACACACACACACACATATATGAATATTTAATATTTAATCTAATTCTTTTATTTGTGTTTGTATTTTGTGTTTGTATTTTGTGTTTGTATTTTGACTGATAGTTTTGTTCCCTTCAAATGTCTTAATTCCATTTGTTTCCAATCATTTCATTCTCTCCATTTTTAAGTCAGGTGTGCACACATTATCAGTGTTTCTTAATCTTTTTAGTCCAGTAGATCCAGTTTAATTTCCACCTGCATTCAAAAATAACTATTCTATTGAGTTAGCCTTAAAGACTAACACATTATTTCATATAGTTAGTTGTTGAGATTCAAACCTAAATTTTGTACTGCGCTGCAATTTTTTTTTTTTTTGCAATCCAACCTCAATATCTCCTTTTAATGGCTTGTTAGGTTGCCTAAAAATAAACATCTCTTTCTCTATTTTCTTTTTGTTATAAAATCCTCTCCTCTTAAAGTATTTTTCCAGTTGTAACAATACATTTAAAACATCGGCTTTTGGTTTGGGTATTTTTTCTTAATCACTTCACTATTCTTTTTTTTACACTTTTCCTTCAGTCATATCCTAAGTGTATTGTCAGATGGGTCCATTATTTTTTGATATACATACCACATAAAAATAAATACGATTATTATTAAACTATGTTATATTAGAATTTCTGATCAAAATTCAAATGTTATTTGGATGACAATCATTAGTGTATTTAACCAAGTAAACTGAATGTAATAAAACAAAAGATAAACACAATCTGAAAAAAAAAATAGAATCCAGATATTATTTCCTAAAACATTTTAGGAAATGCATACCAATATGTTTGCACAATCCCAGCATTTTCCATTCTATCCCACCTACAGTATTCCAACTGAACGGTAAAAATAATCAGTTTTATACTGTCAGTGAAATTATTACTAAAAAACCCACAAATAAACAAAATGTGTATATATACTCAGGAAAAAGGATTTTAGTACATTTCATTTTCAACTTCTATATATTTTAATTGCATATAGAGGAACTGATTCCAGACACTGCCTTGATTTTTCTGTAGGGGCCTCAATCCTCACATTCATAATTATACATCTAACACACTACTGACAAGTGAACATATTTTACAACTCACTGAGTGTGTGAAAATCAAAGATTACATATTTCAGTTGCACATGCACACACGCTATCAATATGCATTTTAAAAAACCTATTATAGTCGAATTTTGAAAAATCCAGGGGTTTTTTTCTACAAGCAAAGTTGAAAGAATGAAAAACACATGTATACTTAACATTTCCTGACATAAACCAGATTTGAACCACTGACCTTCAAACCTCTTTTGCAAAGACTAGAAGGAGCAACGGTTGGTTACTTTCTAAGCTGCTCACTAGCAAAAGACTCCATAAATTGCTGATTGAATTAAGCAGATATTTGTTGCTTTGCTGTACTGGAGAAGGCAACATGGTAGCAAACGAAGACCTGAGGTTGCCATTTTAAAACTGTGGGTTTAATGTTATTATGCTTTCCTCCCATGCAGATATTAGCACTAGAGTTTTACACATGTGGGAAATTTTTCATTTCTTAGGTTTGCAAATACTCATACAAAAAAGAAATCAGAGGGGAAAAAAGTTACTCTTTAAAAAAAACCAAAATAGGTTTAAAATCCCTTTGTTAGCTTTTCGCACTATGCAAAAACAATACAAAACAAAATCTTTTCTATCTGGTTTTTAAATAGTTTTTTAAATAAATAAATAAGTTTTTAAATAAATAATTATCAATACAGTAAATACAGCAAGTTGTTCAACCTGACATGAAATCGTTTATATCTCCTAATCGCAAAACAATACTCTAAAATTTCTGTCTCAATGAAAACCTTGTCATTGACCATAAATGGGAGAAAAATCATCTGAAACAAAACCTTTACTAAGTCAAGGAAGATAAATAAAAAGGCTATTCTAAAAAAATAAAAAATGCAGTAATTCATGTGTTTCTGATCTTCAGGACTGTTGTTTACATTTGTCAACTCACATACCACTGAGAGCTAAACCTTTAATTACTTTTCTAAAACTATTATTTACCATATGTCATGACAAACAATAAGCAGGAAGCAAAATTCATTAACAGTTTTGTTAGTATCAATGCACCATTAAACAGTAATCTCAGTGTGTTTCTGTACACTGCATATACAGTACGTGTTTCTGTACACTGCATATACTTCCAAGTTGGTCAGATGCTGGAAACAGTATTTTTTATTTCTTTATAAATAATTTATATGGCCACTTATCTCAATGGACCCAGGGTGGCCCCCAAGTCAATAATTAAAAACAATAGCCTATGATGCTGGAGGTAAATGATACATTCCAAAACTAAAAACAGACAACAGACCAGTATGTTGGTTTGCAAGGGAATCTCAGGGATTTGAGACTGCAGCTAGTATAGGAGAGTGTAGTTTTGGGTAAAATTGGATCAGGCTGCATTTGTAGTTTACTGCCCAAAAACTAGCAAAATTGATGACTATTATCTTACTAGCAATGTTTTATAATGATTCTCCTCCTTCCTCTGTGGATAGTTTCATTTGAGTGGGAGAAGCCTGTAGCCCTTGTTTATAGCCCTTATATTACCTATAAAGCCCTTCATGGCATTTGGGGGATTGACTAAATCTGATAGTTCTGTCCATCCAATAAGATTGGGCTAGTGGGCATTTATTTTATTTATTTAGCTATCAAATTTAGAAACCAGCAGTTTCCGTCACAGAGATACTCCGCTGATATACAAATAAAATATTAAAAATATAAAAATTGATTATAAAAATTTAAATAAGAGGCAAGTGTAGATAAAATTCAGCATTACGAGTCATGGTGGCACAGTGGTTAGAATGCAGTACTGCAGGATACTTCTGCTGACTGCTGGCTGCCAGCAGCTTGATTGTGACCTGCTCAAGGTTGACTCAGACTTCCATCCTTCTGAGATCAGTAAAATGAGGACCTAGATCATTCGGGGCAATATGCCAACTCTGTAAATTTCTTAGGAGAAGGCTGTAAAGCACTGTGAACCAGTGTATAAGTCTAAGTGCCATTTCTATTAAAATTTAATTAAAAGAATGGGAAGAATCTTCAAAATGCTAACCAATCTTATGGCTGTGTGTGCCTCTGTGAGCCCCAAGCAAGATGGCAGAATTTTTAGACATTTCTGAAAAGCCAGGTGAGTGGAACCCATGTTTTTTTGGGAGGGGAAGGGCATATGGTCAAGGCAAAGACAGAGAAGGCTCTCCTTCTAGAGCTCACCGGTGGACATTCTTTCACAGGACTGAGTAGGCTAATGTAATGGGGCAATCTGGCCCTCTGCCATATGGGTCTTTAAAAGTCATAACCAACATCATGAATTGGATTTAGAAGCAAACTGGTATGCAATGAAGCTCGCACAGCAGAGTTCTTATATGCACAATTCTTTGGGTGCCCAAGATTGATCAGTTCTCATCTGTAGAGACCATCCTCTTCAGCTTTTTTTATATAATCCGCCTTTATTATCTTTTTACAAACAACTCCAGGTTGCAAGCATACCTAATACACCTTCCTCCTCCTATTTACCCTACAACAGGGGTGGGCAATTGTGGATCTTTTATGACCTGTGGACTTCAAATCCCAGAATCCCTGGGCAAGCCAACCTAAATAAAATGGGGAAAACATTGTGAGGTGAACCCTTGCACTTCAAAATGTTTCCTCCATTTCATTTAGGTTGCCTTGCCCAGGGATTCTGGGATTTGAAGTTCACAGGTCATAAAAGAGCCACAATTGCCCACCCCTGCCCTACAACAATCCTGCAAAATGGGTTGCTCTGCTTGAAACTACATTGCTATTAGTTTCACAGGTCCAAAGGCAAATATGATGGAAAAACCAACAAAATTTCAAAATTTGCAAAGTACCAATTAGAAACAGATGGCCCAGAAAATAGAGAATAGAACCAAATAAAGCATTAAGGGGAAAAAAAAGCCCTGATATATCTGTGATATATAAATATCGACCATTTCCACCCTATAAATTGATGTCAAATGTCATTGAACAGGTTTCATCAAAGTTTGATCAAACACCAGTGCAGACTGATCCAAACAGAGTTGAAAAGACATTCTGCTAAGTTCACTGGGGTTTCTACCCCTGATTTAAAAAAAAAATCATGCTAGATTGCTCCTAAACAGCAATATTCAGTATTATTTGAAAACATTACTAAGCTGTAGCTAGTTATAATTGTTTAAAAAATCCCATTAATCACCTCTGCAGTTTGGAATAAAAAAATATAAGGTAAGAATGACTTTGCAAACCTTAGACTGTATCTTTTGTATTTTTTAAAATCAAGAAAAATGTTTAATATTGTTCAGCTTTTCCACCTCAGCAAACCTTAATTAAATATAAAAAACCAAAACCTCTTCTATTGATATCACTCAAACTATATGAACAACTACAATTTCTTCCTTACTTTAATATAAATGTTTTCTCAACCTGTAGCCAGATGAATATCCAGCATTGATCTGACTGCCCTGTTTACAGTTCCTTGGTCTGGCATTAATATCTAAATGGCATTTATTTATTTATCACATCTATTTATCACCATGGGATGGCTTTGCAAATGTATTAGATTTAAATGTTCCCTTTCCATAAGCGGCTTAAGACAGCCATGACTTATAACTTTTTTCAGCATAGTAGAATACAAAGAAAAATTAATCTCAACTTTTTACTTTTACATATAAATACTAACCATTTCTGTAACAATAACCTGATCTAATCAGCAAATCCCAAAGTCAGTATTTCTTTTTTTATGTCTCAAGAAAAGTCAAGAAGCTGTTTCAAAGTAGAAACAAAATTAGATATATTCTTTTCTCTGATTAAAAGTTATTTTTCTCCCCTTTATCCTACCCTTCTCCTTCCTCTTCCTTCCTTTTCCATTTCCCTATCTTTAGTTTCATTTGTATTTTATATTATAATTAACTTAATTTTTTTAAAGAGATCAAGGAAACCCACACAATACTGTCTTCTGTTTTTCCCCCCATAACAAAACTCTACAAGGAAAGTAAGCAGAGAGAGAGAAAAAAACTTAAAAGTCACCTAGTTTATAAAAGAGGGGCACTATCTCAACCTTTCTAAACCTAGTGACTTTGTTTGTGTTGAACTACAACTTCCATCCATTCCTGGCCACCAGCCATGCTGACTGAGGATATTGGGACTGCAGCTCAAGATATTTTTTTTAAAAGTACTCAGACTGCTGCAAGGGTAATAAAAAAATAAATTGCACTAGTTATTAACATAAATCAAAAGTCATACTGGGCTAACTAAGACCTTCAAAAATATGTAGAATTCTAGGCACTAGAAAAAGAATGTTATTTATCACTGAAATTGGAAATATATTTTGGAAGTACCTTCAGCTAATAAATTAAACAATTTGTTTAGATTTTGCCTGTTTTTAAAATACAGTACTTCTACATACCATTTGACCTAAAAAGATCCTACTGTAATCTTTTTTAAAAAGTACACTGCAACATTTTTCAAACTAGAATTATAAGAAATACATCACACATTTTAAAAGGAAATTACTTGATTACTGATGTGAAAACTGATTGTATCATTTTATATTTGTTTGGTCAAGTTTCTAATGTTATCTGATTTATATGATATATGAAATAAACAAATAAATTAACCTGATTTATATAGTAAATTCTGAGCAAACATTTTATTTCCCTAAATGACAGCTTCAATTCTAAAATGTGTAGGCTTGAATCATTCACTATTATATGAAAACAAATGCTTTGTTATACTTATTATAACAAACATTATACTTATTTTAAAGTAACCATTATTGTAAACCTACAATATTGTAAAGCTTCTAATCTTCTATGTAGATAGGCTATCTCTAGCACAAACCTCAAAGCCAAATATGACACTGAAAAGTGCTTTTGCACTGTTACCAAATAATTAAATATTGTACTTAACATTCTCAACGCTCATCCCAAATTCAGGATAAAATGGAGTCCTTTTATTCTTCATTGTTTTGACCTGATATTCCAAGATTGGTATGCTTTCCTTCAAAAATCCTTCAGATTTTCTAATCATACATTAGCTAATTAAAAAAAAAGCAAAGGTCTAATTCCTGGTTGGAGCTAGTTGGGGGAAGATGGAAATTACAGAGGAGTCAGTTAAGCACATGTTCAGAGACTGAGAACCATTTTGAGTGCAAATAAAAGATTTCTGCCTGGCTAGTAAGAAGGTTTACTGATTTAATTTTTTGTTGTTTTTATGGGGGGGGGAGTTGTTAATAGTTCATGGATTGTAAGACAGTTCACACTGGTGGGTCCAGTGTGAGTTGTGCTTTAGGACTGCAAATACAAAAAACCATGTTGCTTTATGGAGCTCTGCCATTTCAAATGTACAATCGGAATACCGGTGTGCCATTATAGTGTAAGACTGCAAATTTAAAATTTGTTGTTTTGCTTGCTCTGCAAAATACATTTCTGCCAGAGAAATTTATTTTTGTTGTTATATTGTCCATGGGTTTGGAATATATTCCTTCATTGTGATTGTTTGTTTAATTGTCAGGCTTGTTTCTTTTGCTGTTTATTCAGGCAAACCAGGATACAAAAAACATGCATAATGGCTTCTACCATTGTTTGCCGAGGTTAGTTTAAACATGTTTTAATCCTTTTTTTAAAAAACCATCCTCTTCACCATTTTGTCTCTATGCTGAGAGGAAGATAGTATTTTGTACAGGTTGCCACCCCACATTCTTTTGTGGTGATGATGAAAAATTAGCAGGATTCTCTCAACTTCCCATTGTCCATAATGACAGAATAATTGAAGCATTTTATTATTTAAAAAGATAAAATAAAACATACAAGTTGCTTTGTGTTTTCTCCTATCAGAATGTTAAACAACTGGCAGAACATTCCAAATGGGGATAGTTTGTTCCAAACAATACGTTGTGTTTTTATTTATTTATTAAACTTATATGGCCAACCATCTCACAGGAGTTGGCATTGGGTGGCGTACAATAAAACAAACAAAAGCATATTGTAAAGCCACTTAAATAACCATAAATAAAAAACAACTATTATTTGGAACTAATTACAAAGACCACAATTATCTTATTGTAGTGAGTAAGTGGCTTTGTTTCATACACGTGCCTCTATTGAAAGCAGAACCCACAGTTAGATGAGAACATGCAAATATCTGTATTCTCAGCAGCTAGCAAAGCAACACTACATCTATAGCTAACTGCTACTGTTGGTCTTTGGCTCTATCCCATCTCAAATAGGAACTGATAGCACCAAGCATCTGTGTATTGTGATGCACACAAAAGCCAGATATGAAACATGTGTTATATGTATAATTAAGCTTTGCTAGATAATCTATAACAGACTTTCATATAAATTTATTCTGTGCCACAACCCTAAATCAGAGTGAATGAAGTGAATGGAACATTTAAATAATCATTGTGCGAAATCATTTAGCAACCTAATTAATTTTACTATCTATGACCGTTCAGAAAACAAACATCAACAGAAAGGACAATAAAAATATTGGTAAGATCCTTCTGAGTGAATATGTTCCAAATCACTGAAGGCAAGAGACTAACTAGGATTGAAAATGGTTACACAAAGCATCTTTAAAAAAACAAACAAACTATAATGTAATTATGCAGGGAAATAACTTGGTTTGAGCACTGATCTTTTTTTTTTTTTTAAATACACCACTCAATGTTTTGCATTTGCAGTAATGTTTGTGTTTCATAAAAAAAACAAACCGCGGGACTCAAAAAGCGATTATTCAAATGTGTTTACCTGTGTCATCAGATTTTGGTCTGATAGACCAAAATTTTCCCCACAAAAGCTATATGTGGGTGGGAATGTCAGGGCTGCCCCTCCCCCCTTCTCCATACAGCACAGAGTCAGGCACATTCTGAACAAAATTCACTAATCACAAAGGTACCAAAGCAGGAAACATTTTTCCATCTGCCTCCCTCAACCATCCCCCACCCTAAAAGCACATACTTGAAAGAAGGGGCAGTGATCTGGCCGGGGTTTCACTCTCCCCCTCCCCCCTCTCCTTTGAACTATCTTATTCAGTTCTGCAGCTTAAGTCTTGGCTGAAAAAGAAGGCAAGATATTATTTTCTCCTCTCGGAGAGAATGTGCTAGGATTTCAAGATAAACATCCATTAAGGTAGGCGAGTGTCTTGCATCCTGTGTTATAAATTCAATTACCAGCCATTTCTGCTAGATTTGTTCGGAATGTCAAAATAGGATTTCTGATCCCTGAATCAGCCTCTGATTCAACCCCTTGCCATGACTTGGGAAAAAAGGGGGAAGTCATGTGATCCAAGGCCCTGAAAGGAAAAAAGCAGGTTTACTTTCCTTCTTTTGGTGGGTGGGGGAGAGAGAGAGAAGGGAGAGGGCATTTCATAAACTCCTGGCCAGAAAAAGAAACAAAGGCCTGGTATTAGCACAGCTCTGGGCTATTTGTGGCCTGGGTTGGTATAATGGGGCTGCAAGTTAATCTGACCAAGAGGCCCACTTCAATCTTTCAAATGCACCCATCTTTTAAACATATGAAACTGCATTTTCTCCAGGCCACAGCGAGAGTAATTATTCAGGCATTTTATCTAACCCTAGCGCTACAATCAAAGACTTCAGTTGGGACATCAATTCATCATTTCCAAACAAACAGCCTTGCTTTCGAATCACCTCAACTTACGCTGCCATTAAAAAAAAAAAAAAAGAACACATACACACACAGAGAGACATATATACACCACAATCACCTTTCTTCCCCCCTCTCAGCCCATGTATGCTTCAAAGGTTTCTTGAATAAATAGTAGTATCTGATAACTCAGATAACCAGAAGGACATGTGACCCAAAAGATTTTTCTCCAGGGCTGTGTGTGTGTGTGTTTGGGATGCAGAGATAAGGCATTTGTTTTCATCAGTGGTTTGGTTAAAACTATTTTGTGGCTTTCGCAGAGCATGTTTTATCTGAACTTATGTGACACAATAAATATTAAAAAGAAAGAAGACAGGCAGCATTAATGTTCCCCAATGTAGTCTTCCTGTTAAAATTATCTTTTAATTTTAAGACAATCCAATAAATTTCTCCTGAAACTAAAAGGGATTTCAAAAGATAAATTAACTTTGCTGTATTATGCTGGTACTAATAAACTTAATATTCCCTAAATAAAGGGCAATCTTAAATTTCTGTGATTAGACTTCATAAAATACTAAGGGTTGAATTTAGATTTAAACAAACATAGAGCAGACTCGTGATTAACATAAGTCCCACTAATTCCAGTGGATTTATTCTAAGCATGACAGTATCAGATTCAACCCTTTAATTTGCAAAATGTTTTACCGTAGTTGGCAGAAATAGCTAACAATAACTTGTGCTTCACCATCCCAGTGTTATATAAACTTCCGGTCTTCCTATAGTTACTTGATAGACAACTATTTCCATGTTATTCACAGTAAACCAAGTCCCAGGCAACATACATTCACTGCAAAGACAGTGCCTGATAAGGTATCTTGGAATTATTTTTTTAAAGACCTGACTGAAAAGGATGTTTCAAATGCTATTCATTATGACCCAATGAAAAACTGTAAGTTTCTCACAATTACCTACAAAAGACAAAGGGTTTAAGCTGAACTATCATTTTTAAAAAGTGTAGGACTTATTTTAGATGCATTTGCTGTCCCATTAATCACATTATAAATTAGGGGTTCATAAAAATAACTTAATAAATTGTGACTTCATAAAAAAACAAACACATTAACAGACAAACAGTAATTACCAGCACAGATTTAATATGTAGGGAAGGGGTCTTCAAACTTGGCAATTTTGAGACTTGTGGACTTCAACTCCCAGAATTCCTCAGCCAGCTTTTGCTGGCTGAGGGATTCTGG
>JAEANM010003353.1:4036-22552 GCA_017656035.1 Myanophis thanlyinensis
AGAGAGAGAGAGAGATTGAGAGAGAGAGAGATTTAATTAGTTATAGGTGCTCGCTCCAGTAGACTGGTTGGTTTATCAAAATTTAATACATAATTAAAAAGTGTTAAAAACAAAGCAATAGAAGACAGCTTGGTCTAAAAACAACCACAACAATAAAAACCAAATAGGGTCTTGACAAATACGAACCCCAGCCTGGGAGCAGAGCCAGGTTTTAAGGGCTTTCTGTAATCCCAGAATAATGTCTGCTGTCAATTTCAGTGATGTCTTATTTTGTCATGGAAATCTTGTTTAGAATAGTATATCCATATCTACTATGGTGTGTATTGTGTATTTGTATAGCATAGCATAGTAGAATATTTTATGTCAAGAAATGGAATGCAGGAACTCTGAATTTCTGTCTCTTAAGGTCACAAGTTTGGCAAAATGGGATTTTAGTTTTAACAAGAATTAACAGTTTTTGAGTTTTAAATACTAATTGCCATTTTAAAAACAAACTTGGATCATGCATGTCATTTGCACAGATGAATTTTGGCAAATATTGTTGGTAATCTATACCTTTCCCCTGGTATAAACAAATGATAAACTAAAATACCATTTTATCACTTGCAGGTAGAGCAGAAAAAGCTTTTCCCTGGGTGGTAGGGAAGTGATGAATAGATAACGTAAGCATGAGTAAGATTATGATACAGACAAATAGACTAGCTTGTAGCTTTCTGTTGCATAAGCTGTTCCGGATTGCATGAGAACTCATGACTAGTGGCTGCCTAAACATTTGGTACATAATGTTCCAAGCAATAAGCAATACTTTACATTCATTGGTCTAAATAGTAATTTCTGATTCTAGACATTGAATATATGTCAGAATAGGCTTGTGGGGATTTAACAAAATAGATTCAATTCACAATCCACCTTCAATCCAAATGCTTTGAATAAAAGAAGATACTTTTATGCTGCATTTTTCCATGTTTCTGTATGTCCTGTATAATATAAAATTCTAGGGATTTTTCTTTCTCTAAAAAAGATTTAAGGTTCATTTACATAGTCTTTAGCTTCTTTGCTTGCTGAATCTTGCATTCACTATAGAATTAAATAAAACATGATTGGGTGCCTGAGGCCCATTTAGCAATTTGTCCATTAAATGCTGGAAACCTTCAAATAACTGTGTCTTTAATTTGTTAATGTACATATAGTCCTTGACTTATGAATATTGATTCAGTGACTGTTCAAAATTACGATGGTGCTGAATGAATGATGGTTGCAACTGGTTCTCAGAGTTACAATTGTCCCAGCATCTTCATGATAATGTGTTTGTGATCTGTGTGCTTGGCAGCCCAGTCACACTTAGAACCTCTTCCCAGCATCCTGCAATCCCTTGATTGCCATTTGCAACTTTCGCTGCTAGCTTCTCCAAAATGTCAGTGGAGAAGCGAAAGGAAGGTCACAAGTTGTGGGTATGTCTCCACTCACATACCCTCCCTGACTGCTCTGTGTTCTTGTTGGCCACTTGTGCACACCAGCATATACTCCCCAACCTAGGTGACACCTCTCCCACACTTTCCCCGACCCACATGGCACCTCTCCTGCACTAGCATGGACCCTCCCCAATCTCTCCTGCACCCTTACTTCCTCCCCCACCTGGCAGCGGCTACTTGCCTGCCAGACAGGTTAGGATGGTGCAGCTTCCTATTAGCTTCTCTGCTGATTTTGATTGTGGGAAGTCGGCAGGAAGTTGCCTCTCCTAATGACCGTGGGATTCAGTTAATGATGATCACTGGGACTGCAGGGATTGCCATTGCTTTCGGATGCAATTATATTTTTATGAGTGCATTGCTGTGCCATTTTGATTGCAAGTCCAGGACCATCTGCCTAAACAAGTGTAGCTACTTATTTTCTGAATACAGATGTTCAGAGCAGGTCCCATTGAAAGGAAATGAAGAAATGACAGTTCCTTTAAAACCAAAGCACCTAATTATAAAAATTATAGATGGAATTTTTGGTCTTTTCTTGCCTACATTGCCGTGTTTTGAATTCGATAGAACATGCTTATTATTTAGCATATCATACCAAATGCGGCTAAATGACAGAAAGCAATTTTCCTTGATTTGCTCAAAGCAATAGTCAGTGGTGTACGTAACCATGATTGTAACTGTGATTTGTAGATGTACTCTGGTGATCAGCATGGGATTCAGATTGCAAAAGAGTAAAAGAGTATTATGTTGTATTGTTTTGTTTCATTAAATAGTAATATTTTATCCTTATAACTGATTTTTTTTAAATTGCTTCTCTATTATGGTTACCTGACAAAAAGGCCCCTGTGATGAATGAGTAGAGTGATAGCTTTACTGCCTTCATTCCTAATCTTCAGTAATTAAAGCCAATGGATCACAGACTGATGTGGGCTGGGGGAGGCAAAGGCTCATTTCTCCCCTCTGTTCTGTTTTTGTCTGAATATGATTGAGTCTAAGTATAGCAAGAATTTAATTTTGCTTATATAGAAATCTGTTTATCAAATGCTTTTTTCTTATCCAGAAAAAGAAAATTGTACAAGACACAAAAATGAATAATGAAAAACTACATGGTTCACTAGTATGTCTTCTGTGAACTATGTTTATATGTATTTGGCATGCTTGTGTTTACATAACTATTAAGTTGCATTTTCTACTTAAACGATAATATCCAAAGTGCGCTTGCAAACACTAAAAATATAGTTTTTAGTTTTTCAACATTTTTGAAAGCAAAGAAAGTAAAAGAAAAGAAAAACTGATTGTGTGTCATCAGGTCAATCGATTCTTGGCAGATAGATACATAAAGGTAGTCCTGAACAACCAATTATTAGCAACAGTTTGAAGTTATAACAGACAACTCAAAAGGTATTTACGACCCAGTACTAAAATTCCAGAAACTTCCCCTCCAACCCTCCATCCAGTCATAAAACTGCATTTTGGGTGCTCAGCCACCGGCTTGCATTTGTGGCTGTTTGCAGCATTCGTAATCACGTGGACTATGATGTAGAACTTTTTATCCCGAAAACTAGTGTTTTGTTCTGATTTTCAGCAAAAACAAGACATAACAAATAATAGCTTCACTTAATGACCCTGGTGGTCACTTTAGAACCATGGCTTTTGCTAACGGCTGCTGCAACAAAGTTAAAAACACTTTACAACTGTCATGATTTATGATCATAATGTGCCAGGTTTTCACTTGTTGTTTACCAAGAACTGTCAGATGAATCCCATTAGGAAGACCATTCCATTGTATCAGTGTCTTCACACAGAGCCCAAACTGCATGTTTTTTATCTGAGAGGGAAGGGTAGAAGAAACTCCTTCGAGCTACTCAGGCTTGACATGTCACTGGAAGAAACATGGTAGCCTTGCAGTTGTCTTGAGAGTATGTTGTTTGTAACTTCCTCCTTGAGAAAATATGTGTGAAGTGATGACTGAATGAAGATCTTACTTAGAAGGAGATCAAATCCAGTGCTCCTTTTTTCCTTGTTTCCTTTTGTGTAACGGGCCTTCTGTCTTCCATTTTTCATCCTCAGTTGTAAGTGCCAGGTTTGTCTGTTAACATTCTTTTATATCCTGCTCTGAGAATCTCCTACATTAATGGACTTTTGATACCAATTGACGGAATAACATATTATATACTAAGTTGGAGAAGAAGGACTAATTGAGTCAGCTGGATTCAGCAGCCTAAATTCCATTGGTTGCTGGAACTTAACTTTGACTGAATTTGAATCTAATATCTGAAAGGATTTTAAAACTGAAACATACAAAGCTGAGACTATCAAGCTAGAACTCCCAGTGACTTTTCTCTCTAGCTATAAAAATCAATTTGATTCCTGATGGAATCCATTTTATAAATGGAACAATACTGTGGGAGCGGCTTCCTGTTATATTCTGAGGTTCCCCCCCCCCCTTTTTTTTTTAGTTTAGCCCACAGCCTTGGTCTTTTTTTGATTTCCCATCCAGGTTACTAAGTAAGACTAACTTTATTTGCTGAAGATCAATTAATATCCTGTTATAAAATTACAATGAAATAAAAATCCATCTGGAAATACATTGCGTGAAATTCTATGTCAAATTGACCATAGTTGGTTAAAGATAATGGTACTAAAATAATATTAGGAATTCCTTTTGGTTTCCTGCATAGTGAGAAAAATATCTGAACATTCTTTCTTTTCAATAGGGTATAAAGAACCCATTCAAATTCTCAACGATGTCATTGCCCAGCTAGATGCCATTGTCAGTTTTGCTCATGCATCAAATACAGCACCAATACCATACGTGCGCCCAGTTATTCTAGAAAAAGGACAAGGAAGAATTATCTTGAAAGCTTCCAGGCACCCTTGCATTGAAGTTCAAGATGATGTTGCCTTCATCCCAAATGATGTTACTTTTGAGAAGGACAAACAGATGTTCCACATCATTACTGGTGAGACTTCATTTTTATATCAGGTTTATGGTCTTCCGCCCTCTGACCCAGTATGAAGACATGCACATTTTTATGTGTATGCTTTAAAACGCTTGAAGCTCTGCCTTTAAGCAGACAGAAAAAGATGCCATAACTGTTGTTCCAAAAGTATTTTGTGCTTAGGTGTGCAGTCTATTTTAGACTCCAGAGGGAGGCATTTTCAAGTAAGCCTCGTGCACCCAAATTTCACTTTTAAAGAGGGAATTGATGCACTGCTGCTCTCCAAATTAATGGGGATGATTTTCATGATATGCAAATAAAGCAATAAACTTGGAACAGCTGTGACTGCCTGGGTGGAGGTTGGGCTTCCTGTGGAAAAAGTCTGGAGTAAACACACACCCTCAGTTTGTTCCCTGTTCTTGCTTTTTTGGTTCCTCCTCCTCCTCATATCCTCTTCCGGGAAGTCCCAATAAAAGTAACCTTTCCCCTTGTAAATCAGTGGGTTTTTTTTTTACATATTGTTTCCTATAGCAGTTCTTCAGATTGAATGACTCATATCTTGAAAACTATTGATTTGCAGCACTTTAACCTGTAAAATACGTTAGAGTTTTTAGGTGAGGTCTATGCAAGTGAGGACACAGATGACCAGTTTGACCTTTGAATGTTCTGTTCAATTCTCGTGTATCCCTGTGTATTTGAAACATCCACACTCCTTTATTTTCCTGTAATAAAGCCAGACATTTCCACTCTCTTGTAGAATGCTATCTCAACAAAATGCCCAAGTAATTTTATGGTGCTTTCATTTACCCCAAAGATTTTAATCCCCTCCCTTATAAATAAACAGTTCTCTCTCAGTTCTCTGGGCATTTCCCAGCCTCTCTTTTCCCATAACATCTTTGGTGAAATAGTTTTGCTGTGATTTTATGGTTGCTGGGGAGAGCTTTTTTCCTCCCTCTTCCCCCCAAACTAGACATATCTACACTTTCCTAATATTTGCAGACTTGGTAAATATATGATGATTTCTTGGCAATAGTGTTTGGTTTTTAATTTTTATTGGCCAATGATTTAATTTATTTTAAATTGCATTTTAACTTCTGTATGTCCTGTTTTATATGGCTGTGCACCGCCCCGAGTCCTTCGGAAGAAGGGCGGTATAGAAATCTAATAAATCTAAATCTAAATCTAATAGTGTAGAAATGATTTGCCACTGCTGCCTTCTGGGATGCTATTTTGGTTTTCCAGTCTAACCTACAGTAATTTTTGTTGTATTTTGTTTTATTTTTAAAACAAACTGACCATTTCTAATTTCGACATTTCTTAAATGTAAACTTATTTTTTTTTCTGTGCGGGAAGAGAAGATTACATTAGCCTAAGCCTATTTTTTTTAGTACTCATTAGTTTCATGAAATTTGATCTAAATCCTGTACTTAAAAAGAAACTCCCCCTTTTTAGTATGTTTAGGCATAATGATATGAAGCTGTAACTCCAAAATACACTATCCATTTCATTTCATAGAACTAAATATGCAGAATCCCATTTGTCATGGTTCTTCCAAGCTAGGCCAGGGACAAGGGACTTTTCACTTCTGGTTAACCTTGGGAGAGCTATCTCCTTCCATTCATCAGTTGGTAATGAACCATGAGGAGGAAATGGGCTGGAGCAGCAAAGGCTTATAATAAGAGGAAAGGCGATCCCAAAGGCTCTGTTGCTTACATTGCTGGGAAAATAAGTCCTTTTGCTGCTATCTGCATTTGGGTCATGAATGTGAGTCACCAGGAGAATTCTGGCATTCAAACTTTGATTATTCAGAAATGTGCCTTGCCTGTTTTAAAATTCAGTTGTCTGCTAAGCCCTTGTGCGAGAGAAAACACTCTTTGTTTGCCATATGTTCCTGAGCTATAGCTCCCGGCATCCTTTATTGCTGCCCAGGCTGCTGGAGTTCTGGGAGCTCTAGATTGTAGGTGGGGAATAGGCTTTCTACTGCCTAGACTTAACAGGAAATTATCACTGCAGATGATAGGAGATGTTGAAAACAATTGTCTGTAGAAATTGAAAAAAGGGAGATGTTAGCAATAATTATTCTAGTTATGTAGAACAAACATTCTAGTTAAAAACTGTAAAAATACATAGTAAATAGGAAGTTGCTAACAAGATTGTCCAGTTTACAGGTCTGAAATCCCATGCAATTTTGTTTAACTTTTGGGGAATACTTGCTCTGCAGGGCCAAACATGGGAGGAAAATCAACTTATATACGGCAGACTGGGGTAATTGTTCTTATGGCCCAAATTGGATGTTTTGTGCCGTGTGACTCTGCAGAAGTGACTATCGTTGATTGCATCCTGGCTCGAGTTGGAGCTGGAGATAGTCAGCTGAAAGGGGTATCTACCTTCATGGCAGAAATGCTGGAGACTTCCTCCATACTTAGGTAAGAGCAGTGACATTTGTTCAGCAGAAGTGTGAAAGGTAAAGACTGTTTCTCCGGGCTTACTGATCTGCCCCTTCCAAAGAACATACAGATGACTGTAAGATCTATTCTGCCTTCACTTACCTATTGCAACAGCTATCCTTCATTCCTCTGTTTTTTTTCCTCCTAGCTACATTGCTTCAAAGAAAAGTTGCTCTTTCCTTCTGCTCTTGCTTCTAAAGAAATCAATAGTTCTTTTCTACTTTTCTATACCTACCCTAAGGGCTTTATTCTCTTCAATCTCAAATTAATTGCTTGCACAACTGATTGCATGCACAAGAACTGCCCTTGTGCAAATGGAAATTTTATCAGGCCACAGAGATTCAAGAGGAATCACAAAATCTTGAAAACTTCTAGTTCAAACAGCCCAGTAAGCACAGAATACTGATATTTGAGATGGGGGATGGAAACTGTAGGAATAGGGCTGCAGCATTCTGCAAAATAGACTTTCTTACAGATTTCCCATGTCTTGAATATGTCCTTCTAAGATCTGCTTGTACAAACCCATCTGTAGGTTTAGATCAAGTGTAAAGAGAGTATAACTCTGCTTTCTATAGAGAGATGAGGAGAAATGCATCAAGTCACATTTTAGTACAATACCAATATTTGTATTTCCAACTGGCACATGAATTGCAATGTAAATTGCTTGTGCTCACGCAGAGAAACATTTGTAAGCACGTGCAAAGAAAAAGCGCAAACAAAAGTACAAATATTAGTGGATATAACCCATACAAATATATTATGAAAAACTGTTTTGAATTGCTCCACTTTAAAGTAGAGTCTAATCTCATTTTTTTTCCCTTTTAGGACTGCAACCGAGCATTCTTTGATAATCATTGATGAATTAGGGAGAGGAACATCAACATATGATGGTTTTGGATTGGCCTGGGCAATTTCTGAATATATTGCCAGCAAAATGAAAGCTTTTGCTATGTTTGCTACTCATTTTCATGAACTGACAGCTCTGGCTGATCAAATACCCACTGTTAATAACTTGCATGTTACGGCCTTAACTACAAAGGAAACACTGACAATGTTGTACCGTGTGAAAAAAGGTGAAATGCGTTACTCAGCTGGGACAGAGAAAATCTGCTTTCTTTTATTGTAGAATGAGTGACTGTTTCTTTGCAAAGTTGAAAAATAGTCTCAGATATTTCTCTTTATAGAGTGTAAAATATACTTTCCTATAGTTCTACTTTCTTTGATTTTGTGAAAATATAGCTCTTAGGATCTGATCTATCTTAACAATATCTTTATGGGAAATGCCAGCTGAGTTGTTGAACTGGACTGATTTCAGCAAATTCAAATAAATAATAGTTGATGAGATCTAAGTAAACAGTTATTAGAAGTAGAGAATCAGGTATTAGAGGATAGTGATACAGAAATGGCTTCATTGATTTCAACTTTTAAAATACATACTTAAAAAACATATCAAGAGAGTTAAAAATCTCATAGAAAATTAAAATTGTCAATCTTCAATTTGTCCCATTTTAATATTCAATTTTTTTTGTAAGGAAGGACTTAAATTGATAACAGTTGATATAATGCATATCAGCTTGAATATTTATATTGGAATAATCAATCAAGTCAATAATTTGAAAGTTAGATTTGTGAAGGATTATAACAGAATAACAGTTGGAAGGGACCTTGGAGGTCTTCTAGTCCAACTCTCTGCTCAAAATATAATTTCTCTTGGTTATATATATAGAATTATATATGCATGCATTATTTATTTATAATTATTGTCACTACATTTTGAAATCTATGATATTTCAATGTACAATAATATATGGAATTTATTAAAATTGTTAAAGATTGATTGCACTTTATACATTGTACAAAAATAGAACAATTGTCAAATTTAATTTCTATCAATTTGGGATGCATTTATCAACTATAAGAAATCTGGGGATTGTAGTCTTACCCAGCTCGTACAGATAGTCCTCAACTTACGACCACAATTGAGCCCAAAATTTATTTTGCTAAGTGAGATAGTTGTTAGTGAGTTTTGCCCCATTTTAAAGCCTTTCTTGCCACATTGTTAAAATGAATCACTGCATTTGTTAAGTTAGTAACACAGTTGTTAAGTGAATCTGGTTTCCCTATTGACTACTTCTCATAAGGTTGTGAAAGGTGATCACATGACCCTGGGATGCTGCAATTATCATATATATAAACCAGTTGCCAAGCATCTGAATTATGATCATGTGACCAGGGGATGCTGCAATAGTCCTAAGTGAGAAGAATGTTGTAACTTTGAAACCAAATGGTTGTAAGTAGAGGATTTCCTGTATTGTTGCTATTGACCGGAATTACTTGCCAATATCTTGTTTTGGGTGCATATTCTGCTTTTCTGTGGTCTAAAGTTATTATGTTAACATTAAAATTAAAATGATTTCCTCATGATGCTTCTTCAGGGGCCTGTGACCAGAGCTTTGGTATCCATGTAGCAGAATTAGCTGCCTTTCCCAAACATGTGATTGAGTGTGCCAAGGCCAAAGCTCTGGAACTGGAAGACTTCCAGAACATTGGAATATCTCAGGAGGAGGATGAAGAACCAGCTGCCAAAAGATGCTACAGGGAGAAGCAGGTTTGCTAGATTTTACTGTTTATTTATTAAAATGTCTGTGTTCTGCTTTGCATAATTCTTCAGAAAATATTTGCTAAGTTCATATATCTTACCATAATGTCATTTTGGCTTATTGTGATGTGTCAACACAACCATTTGAGAACAGATGTATGCTTTGAAGATGAGCAGCCATACAAATCTTTTGAATAACAAAAATGTAGCTCATGTTTACAATCAATAATCTTGACTTTTATAAATAAAAAATAAAAAAATGCAATCCTGAGTTGAAAATAAACATAGATTATCATCGTGAATTAAAAATAGTTGAACCTAGAGAAGATGAAGAATATGAGAGGAACATTTTGAAACAGAGAACATTGCTAAATGGAGATCTGGCTTCTGGTTTAAGGTTGAAAGATATTTTTTGAGAGAAATCTTAGGAAATCAATAGCAAGTCATTTCAAGCAGTCTTTTCAACTTGTATGCTATTTCTGGTGCTTACTCATTATTGAAGAAAATATTAATTTATTTGTTTGCTTTGACATAAGAGTGGCTTTGCAAGATCACTCTAAGGTAAATTTTAATCCAGTATTTTCTGTTTTACCATGGCCAGTCACATGCGACTGTTTGTAAGCAGGAAAAGACATCTTGTGTTGTAGCCCTGCAGTAGTTATTGGAAATAACATTGAGTCTTAAAACGAATAGCTTTTGATAGTTTTGTTCTGCACAAATCTTTAAAGTTTTTTAAAACTATTGGCCATCACCTCAACTTGTGATAGAGAAATGATTGAGCCTCCTGATTATTCTGGTTGCTCTCTTTTGCACTTTTTGCACTTCTCTTATAGCCTTTTTTAGATGTGACACCAGAAATATTCACAGTTATGGTGGAAAAGTTCATGTCAGAATATGTCAACAATAACAAGATCCAACTATTGTTTCATTAAAGCTAACAAGTTACACTGAGTCATTGGTCTCCTGCTGTTAAGAACAAAGAACATTGGAGATTAGTCAACCAAGTTTTTGTATAAGGTTATAATGATTGAAGTTGAGCCCATAGATTTGACCATTGTCAAAGAATCACTTTGCAAATGATAAGAAAAACATATAGGCCATTCATAGGAATCGCTGTCTTTGGAAAGAGAGCACTTTGCAATGCAGGTCTGTATCAGTTAGTCACTATGGCATTAATCATATGCCTTCTTCAGCTATTACAGATGGATAAGATTTGCTATTTGAGCAAGTATGAGATTGCATCTTTTCTCCTTGCTTCTTTTGTCAGCTCCATTTGGAATTAGCCTATTGTTCCAAGGGCTTATTAAATAAAGTGGGTGTGTTTCTTAATACCATTTCTAGCCAAATATATTTTTTCCTAGAAGGTGGTAATTAGGGCTGTTTTAAGTGAACATTCTTGGAGACCTTGTGGGTGGCAAAAATAGAGTGAACAGGGGCCGGCTTTAGGACCTTCTCCACCTGACATGTGGGTGGAGTAAAACTTTTAATCAATAAGCCAGTTCAATAAACTCCTGTTGCTATTTCCACAGTATTTGTGCTCATATGCCATTGTTGAAGTATAAAGGAAAGGGGATGCGATCCTAATCGTGTACTAGGTTCTTTAAGTAAATGTGTATCTTCTAAATCGTGGTCCCCAACCATGGACTGGCACCAGAATTCAGACCTCGCAAATAAATAGCCCCATCCATGGGATGTGGGCAGCATGCAAAACCACACATCCTCTGGTCCACGGAAAAACCTCTCTCCACAGAATTGATCCCCAACCTTCGGGGAACCATTGTTTTAAAAAATATTTTCTTTTTTTCCCTTCATTGTGCTAGTCCTTCTTGCTTAACCATAGAAAAGATTGAAGAATTATGGATAAACATAAAAGACTCTTTCTAGTCTCTTTCTATTTTTTTTATAGTTGCCTTGATGGAAAATGTTAAACCCTAACTAGGTTCAATAAATATTGAACTACAGGTAGCCCTTATTTAATGACCACTTGTTCAATGGTTGTTTGATGGTCCCTTTGGTTGCTGACTTGGAAGAGGAGGATGAGTTGGAACCTGGGCCATAAGACACAGACCCTGGGTCCCCAGGAGCACTGAGAGAGCCCAGGGTTGGAGGAGTCCTGGGTCCATCAGGCATTGGGACACAATTGACAAGATGGACAGCTGCCTGCTCAATAAGAAGGAGGAGAGGCATGGCTGCTATCAGTTAACACTGACAATCAGCAACAGGCTGCCTCTGTTCCTCATTATGTTTGGATCTGGATCTGGATCCTGAATTTGGACTTGGACTACTCATTTTGGACTTGCCTCAGGGAGTTTCCTTTTGGGGTGCATTTGCTTGGGAACTTGCTGCATCAGCTTCATGTGTGTGCTTGGATTTACTCATTGAACTGTTTGAGGGGAATTTGCAACGGAGATTTTGGGGGAAATAGCTATAATAAGTAGAGTGGTGCAATAAACATACTCCACTTGCACCCATTGCCATGCGTGTGACTTGGTTCAGAACAGATTGTTCAAATGGTACTTACACCTGATCCTTGAAGTTATAGCTGTTGCAATGCTCCTGCAATCTTTACAATAGGGTGCGCTTCAATTCCCTAGGTCCACCTATCTCCCCTTCCCCTATCCGTCTCTTTTGGTTGCCCTCTGTTTTGATGCGCATGCCTCTCTGTGCCCTGTCCTGCAACTCCACTGCTCTACACTCTGCCTTAACATCTGCCACCCTGCACTCAGGAAGTCTGAAGCTAAACTGCCTCATGAAAGGCCAGGCTGAACATACCTTGTCAGCATCAGGAAGAAGAAGACGACCACCAAAGTTCAGCTGGGGGTAGCAGGGGGAGCAGAATGTAAGCTGAGTGCAATGGCTGAAGAACTCAAGGGTGTAGGGCAGTGGGGTGATGGGGATGAAGGGTGAAATGCATGGCAGTAGAGTCAGCAAAGTGGCAGGTGCATGGTGGAGGCTAAGACAATAGAGGTGGCAGGGATGTAGGGTGGTGGAATCGATCCACAAAGTAGAAACTAAAGAAATAATTACAGTGCAGCAATAGGAAGAGTAATGGAAAAAAAACAGTAACATTTATACCAAGATGTATGTTGATATAAAATTTTTTGAGCTCGTCAATAATTACCAAGACAGACAAATCATGTAACAATATTATAAGTTACTATACAATCCATGATCCATTAGGTCATCATTTCTGAAATATTTCCTTGCCAGATTTCTTAATGTCTCCAACAATGGCAGAGATACTAATGCACTGCCTTGACTGGAATTTTTTTTAAAAAAGTCAGGGAGATATTCAGAAATTTATCTGCCTTGAAAATAGCCCATGTTAAATCATATACACAGCACAGTCAAACATCAGCAGTTGACCCCATAAATATTTTATGCCATTTTGTATTGTATCATAAAATGATACATAAAATTTGGCATAAAATTTGCCAAATTTCAATTCCACTGGAGTCTTGGGTCCTGGATTTTGGATGCATTCTGTAAGTTAGCTCATTTTAGGTACCTTGGTCAAAAAGGTTTTGCCGTATGATACGCTGTTTCACCCAAGTTAAAGCACAGTAGTTTTACTAGTGTATAGATATATATCTTAGTTAATTGACATATAGTTGACAAGATTTGGGTAAAAGCAGTTCAATTTGTTTATATATTTTTATTTATGTTTATTTGCTTACTTTAGGCTTAAAAAGTTTATCTCATTATTATGCTTTATTATTCTAGTCTGGTTGATGATGAAATACTTATGTTTTTAAAGGTTAATGGTTAGATATTAAATAATTGACCAGTACTTTTTTTTCTTTTTCAGGAGGGGGAACAAATAATTCAAGATTTCCTTTGTCAAGTGAAAGCACTGCCATTGACAGAAATGTCTGAAGAAGAAATCCGGACCAAACTAAAGGAGCTAAAGGACTATGTTTTGAAGAAAAATAATTCTTTTGTAAATGGAATCATTTCCCGCATCAACGGTACCTCATGATATATAACTAAAACCATTTGAACTTGTGATTCTTTTCTGATCATAATCTCTGAATGGACATCACAACTACTTTGTTCCCTCTCACTCCAATGCAATAGTAAAGAAGCCTCAGGAATCATCATGTTCCACTTTCTTATCCACATACATAAAGAGAATCAGAACAGTATAAAGTTGGGAAATCTATAACAATACAGATAC
This sequence comes from Myanophis thanlyinensis, assembly GCA_017656035.1. Classification (NCBI taxonomy): domain Eukaryota; kingdom Metazoa; phylum Chordata; class Lepidosauria; order Squamata; family Homalopsidae; genus Myanophis; species Myanophis thanlyinensis. The sequence continues at coordinate 17,671 of JAEANM010003353.1, forward strand.
CTGGCTGGACTGTCCTGAAAGGGGCAGAAAAGCTTCAGAACTGACATATTTCATCTTCTGTGTTCTGTCAGTTGTACTTTTTCCATGCCAGATCCAAAGTTCCTTTCACCACTTTGGATCTGGTCACTACAGACACCTTTACATTACTAAATATTATAACCATAAAGCTATGCTTTTGGTGCTGTTTATGTATATATATGTTGTATCTTGCTTGGTTGTATTTTGCTGCAATCACTGAAGAATTCTTTGTTTCAATCTTACTTTTGAAAAATATATATTTGTGATATCCTCTGAAATACTTTTAGGCATTTGACAGTCTTGGAATAAATCATGCTTCTCTGTCATTAAGAAGTATGCTAATGTCACAGAAACGATAAGAGACATGACATTTTGCTATTATTTGTTAGGGGCCCATAGCTTATGCCAATAGATTTAACTCCAAAGTCTAGAACAAAAACAGCATTTAGTAAGAGTTGTGTTTAATTTGCATGTTGGCAAAGGGTGTTGTTATATGACTTCCATGGGATTTCAAACTTAAAATTGTTATCCTTAATGCAGTGTAAAGTTTTACTATATATTTTATTTGTGTTTTATTCAAAACATTTCAAGCAACTTGAAGAAAATAAAAATAGTTTGTCTTCCAATTAGTTTGTCTTCCCATTAGTTTGTCTTTCACTATCATTTAGTGGCGTATTACACACATATTTCTTCCGTGGATCTTTGGAATTTCTTACATGTCTGTTTTACTGTATTACACATATTTCTTTTTTGAACAAATAATAAAAATATAAGAATATTTGCTGCTATTATTTTATAGGTAATAATTATGCCACTAATGAGACAGAGAATTAAGAAAATACTTTAATTTCTAGGGGAGATGGATGGCATGTAGGTTTAATTTTAAAAAGTTTGAAGTTTTCCCCTGTGCAGTCATGACTGACTTAAAAAGGTGATGCTCATCTCTGATTCTTGGCCTAGGGAGCCTGCGTTGTCTGAGAGACAATCATCATGTGGCCATCAGCATGAAATTACAGAAAAGTGGTACCTCTATCCACCAAAGTGGTACCTCTTTTATCTATTCACACTTGCATACTTTTCAACAACTGGGTTGGCGGAGGTAAGGAAAGATTGGGAGCTCATTCTGTTGCACAGCACTCAGGTTTGAACCTCACCTGTCAGCTTTAGCCGACAAGCCGAGCATCTTAACCATTGAGCCATTGTGCTACTCCAAGTTTAATAAACAAATACATAGATCATTTAAATGAACAGAAGGAGTTTTGTTTTAATGAAAATTCAGTTTTACTAGTATACTAATTTATGTATTAATCATTTATTAATCTGTTTAAATTATGATTGACAATAATATTCACTCCCAGATAAATATTGAGATCCTCCATGGACTATACAGTACTGCTCAATTTTCTAAGAAATCCTCTAAAGCTAAGTAAACTAATTCACTAAAGCTCAAGTACTTTTCTTCAAAAAATATTTTTTTTTCTCTCTTTTTCTGAAGTACATGGCAGCTGAAAAAGAAGCTGTGATAGGAGTGCAGTAACAGTGACAGTTTTGGGATGTAAATTGTGCTACTGTTGAGAGATTTAAAGTGCCATTTAATTGTCATTTTTTTTGTACAAATGATTTTCTTTCTGCTTAGATCTAGCAGGACTGAGTGGTTGTGGTACAGGCAATATGTGTGGTAGCTTTTCAGTTAAGGGGAGAACCATTCAGAATTAATGGAATGGGCCTGGAAAATATGGATATTGTCTTTATCTGGAGGTCCCCTTTCAAATGTTTTCTATTTCAAATCAGCTCATTTTGGGATACATTGTAGAGCAGTGTATAACATGCAAGCATGTTTATTGTCAAGATAGAAATTATGGTCTGAAGCACTTCCCGGCCTCAACATTGTTTATTAATAGAATTGGCAAAACAGTAGCTGGGTTCACGCATTGCACTAAGCTATAATGTGGTTAGATTGTGTTTATGGCTTAGTATTATTGTCCAAATGAGGTTGTTTGAGTTTGTTCAGCAATTATAATTAGCACATGATTTATGTTCACTCCATTAGTTAAAAAGCTGTTAAGTATAAGGATATTGGTATACATATTAATATACATATTGGTGGCCATAGTGATCTGTCTTGTATGTTCTGTGTTGTGTATTTTGGCAGAGATCTTATTATTTTTATTTTCTTAATATTTTTGGACATGCCAGCAAATATACTTGGCAGTTTTTGAATGCAAAGGATACACATAATGTTGGGGTCATGTTCTCTGAAGGGCATCTGGTGGAAAACTAGTGGACTTCCTAGTGTAGTTGATTGGTCACTGTGAAAACAAACTGCTGGATTAGATAGCAATAGCACTTAGATTTATATATAGCTTCACAGTGCTTTACAGCCCTCTCTAAGTGGTTTACAGAGTCAGCATATTGCTCCCAACAAACTGGGTCCTCATGGGTCTTATAGATGGGTCTAGGGTTTATCCAGCAGGTCATATATCCTCTTGCTGTACTGTATCCAAGTCTTTGCTTTAAAGAGGGAGACTGAAACTGCCACGATCATGACTGACATGTTGCAATTACACTATTGCTTGACTTGCTAAGTCAAGAGTCCCTAACCTTTTGGATCAATGAGTACATTTTCAATGTTGCAGGGTTGTAATGGGCACTCTAAAAATTGCTATGTGAAAGAAGACAAAACATCCATTTATTAGTTGATTTGCTCCATCTACCTCCTCTGGTCTTCTACCATTCCTGCTTCTATCTGTCTTTTCTTCAGATCAAGTAGGCATACTTTGAATCAGAAAATTAGGCTGAAAAGCCCCATTATTTATATTTCTAAAGATCTCTCCAAGAGACATACAGAGTTCATAAGCAGTCTTAGAAATATTATGTTTGAGTTGATAATTGGCTTTACAGCATGCTAGCTTTCCTTTTTTTTTTCCAGTTAAAAATTCAAATAAAATAACATCTGATAAGGCATGACGCCTGTCAGGCACTGTAGGAGATGTGAAAAATGTCATGTCGGGATCCAACTTGGTTAAGAATATACAAATTACTGATGTTTGCTATCCTCCATGCTCAGTCAAGAAAACAAATGGATCATTAAACAAATCAGCCAAGTGTTCTAATTTGAGACATACATGACAAATTATCCTACTTCAATCATGTAATGTGAAGAACTAATTCTCTGGAGAAGGCTTTAATGATGAGAAAGGTGGAAGGAAAGAGAAGCAGCAAGGCAGATGGACACAGTTACAGTGGTGATTATTGTACCATTGGGCCTGAAAAGTTGAGTTAGGGATAGATCATCATAAAGAAAACCTGTGTGGTTGCTTAGAGTCCTTAAAGCTCTTGATACAAACTTTCTCATAGTTAATGTTAAATGGAAGCCCAATAAAATTGACCCCAGTAAATGATATAAAACAAAGCATACTGTGAAATATGACCCATTTTGATTTTGCTTTGATTTGATTAAGAATCATGGGTGTTGTGGTATCAATTTGTTAAAGGCATCATGTAGGAAGAATGTTACATTGGCATCTCTAGGGATGTTGCTGCGTTCTCTGATTGGATTGTTCAGGGGAAGCAAATTGTGTCCCTCCTTTATACTGAATACCATTGGGTCTCTTCAGATCTGTGGAATAGTATAAAGATGCATAAATGTCACCATATTGCTCCAAATTAACTCAGTGGAATAATATCGTGGAATTCTATATCTGCTACTGGAAACTCTGTTTATACTTTACAGTAAAGCAGCATTTGATACCCTTGCTATTCTTGATGATTGAGAAATTATAACACAATTAGGTTTAACAATAGGGCTTCCCTTCCTCCTTTTTCTCTGTTCTCTCACTTCACTCAGTGTCCAATTTCTAAATATATTCTCCCATCCATGTGTTTCAATTTGGTGTTATTTTCATTGGAAGACTTTGATTCCTGTAAGAGTCAGTAGGAATACATTCTGACAAGTCATCATACTGATGAAAATAAAATGACATTTACATTTCTCATTGTGTTGGGGTGCACATTAAGTCATTAGAAAGAACATAGAAAGTCTTGTGTTTCAACCCACTGGCATAACCATTTTGAAGATTAGAATTTAACATTGTCAACTTAACAAAATTATTTTTCCCACATTTTCTGCTTACTTCTTTCTTACACAGTAAACATTTCCAGGAGTGTAGGTGTATTGTGGGTGATACAAAGCAACTCATTATGTATGCAGGAGAAGAAAAAACCCTCTTTAGGGGTTAGAATCTTTTTATATAAATATTTTATTACATTAAAATCTTAAAGGCTGATAGTCCCAAAAAGAATGCCACTATAGCAGGGGTCAAACTCGCAGGGCAATGGGCCAGAAGCATCATGCATTGGTCATGCTCACCCCCATTTTAGTGAAGAGGAAAAAAGTTGTGATACATCATGTAATGATGTGATAATGAGAGTTTGTCAACCCTGTACTATAGCATATAGTTTTACTACATATTAAAATAGCCTTTGCTAAACCATTCATGACAGCCTTTCACATATTAGTCTATTTCAGTGTTGTGAAACTTGTGGTCCATGGCCCAGATGTGTCCCACACTGGCCATGCCCATGCCTGGTTTAGCAAAGGAAAAAAGTCTTGATATGTCACATAACGCTGCCGTGACGATGCAAGTTTGACGCTGTTTCTTTAAATTCAAATTCAAATTTTATTGGTCACATGCATAGTCATACATGATACAATATGCAGTGAAATGCTTACGCAACCATTCACAACCACAGGTAAGTTAGGGCAGAATGGGAGGGCAGGAAATAGCTTGGGAATAAGTTGAAGAAAGGAGGTGGTTGGGAAGAAAGGAGGTAATTGGGAAGGTGGTTACTTCATGTATATGTA
>JAEANM010003354.1:0-22546 GCA_017656035.1 Myanophis thanlyinensis
TTTTTTTCTCGAAAAAAAATTTGTAAGTCGAAAATTTTGTAAGTAGAGCTCTTTGTAAGTAGAGGTACCACTGTACACCTATTTCCATGGACGCTACTACATTCAAAGCACATAGCCAAGTCTTCACAGCATTATGAAAGTCCAGCCGGGTCAAGGTCCTCCTGATCTCTGAAGGAAGAATGTCCAGAGGCAGAGAAGGCATGTTTCATAGTCCCCTCCAGCCAACATTTCTTGGATGGCAGGGCCTGCAACATGTCCAAGCTGTCAGACTGAATTGGACAGGTAAAAATGACTGGGAGAAGATAGTCCCTTAGATAACCTGGCTCCAAGACATGAAGGTCTTAGAAAGCTTAATTAAAATTTATGAATCAAGCACTGTTCTTTTTGGCAATGCCCCAACTGCATGCTAAGCCTGTACTGCATTCATTAAGAAAATATTTTGTTTCTACATCTAATTGTTAGCTACCCCAAACTGGCTCTGCATTTAATGCTAACATCTAATTGTTAGCATTATTCTGCGATGGGAAAGCTTTTATATTTTCTCTATATTTGTCCCCAAAAGAATTTGTGTCACAGAGTTGGAACAAAAGTCTAAACAAGCCACCCTAACCCCAGCCCTTTCCTGCCTCTCTCCACATCATACAGTCTTATGTTGCTGTTATACCATCCTATGAAACATAGAAGTCTGAGCTGAAAACCCTACTGCCAGCAGAAGGCAGGGTTGGTGTTAACTTTAGGCAAAGTGAAAAAAAAAGTCTCAGTAATAAGTGAATTGTACTCTCTTGAGTGGCATCAGAGAAGACAACTGTTATCACAGGCCTTCCCTGAATCTAAGTTAGCTATACTGCCTTCAAATGCAGAAATGTGCTAGGGCTGTGTCTCTCAGCCCCCCCCCCCCCAACCTCAACCCCATGTTAATGCGGAAAGAAAGCTCAATTGCTAGTTTTTGTAACTTGGGAGGATCTGTCAAGCAACAATTTGTTTTGTTCATGTATTAATGAATTCGGAATTCTTGTTTGCTCTGGCATCAAAATGCTCCACCGTCCATTGGGTGAGAATGAACAAGAATAGTGTTCTCAAACTATTCAAGGCCACCATGAAGGTCCTCTTATTTTCATGCATTTCAGAAAAGAGATTTTCCAGAATGGTCAGTACAAGTCATATTAAAGGGTTGGCCTGATGCAGTTTACTCAAAAGGAAGTTCAGGAATGGGTGGCTTAGCCTACTGCTCTTGGTCATCTGTAGGCACATCGTGTTTGGAACTTGTCAGAGTTCCACACAACATCAGCAACGCATTCAGAACGCCAAAGAGACGAAAGTCCTTAGAATAAGATTTTATTGAAGACATTGTATTGGCATGGACTGGAGAAATCCTGAATCTGAAATTCCCGGGCTTTCTCCACCCAAGTAAAATGGAAAGTTCCACTCCACTAATTATCATATTAATTTCTCACCAACCCATTCAAAGAAAGTTCCAAACTCCTCTTCAGACCAGCCCCGGCCAGGTGCTAACGGTCCAAGGAAGATTCTCATGAGAAATATTTAGAAGGAATGCAAAAGAGATAATAGCCTCCGAGTTGGTTCTATCAAACCTCCACTCCCCCAACTCTTGCTAGAAATGTATCAAAGCTAAAAGGCCTATTGTAATAATTGCAAAAGCACAAACTAATAAATTCCCAGTATATATACTGTAATTCTCCTTTTAGGCTTGACAACAGCTCTGGGGGAAATGGTAAGAAAACCCACTTCCTCTGTTTTTCCCTGGGTGCTGGTAAGAAGAGTAGATAATGGCTTCTTTGGTGCCAGTTCTCTGTTTTCGCCACAGGATTTCTGGTGGTAATTGACATCAGAGGCGTTCCTCATTCCAATCCCATCATTTCTTAGGGCTTCAGTGAAGGTAGGAGCCCTATTTTGCTTCATTGCCCAAAGTGGTCGGCACTTTTTGAGTTGGCTCACCTTTTGAGCAGCTTCTACATGGGATGTCAGCACGTTAGAGCTGCCATGAGGAAGAACCCATGATCTGAAAGTTTTCTTTCCACATGGCATTACTCCTTTGCTGCATTTTACATCCATGTGTCAGCCTCGGTACTTTTGGAAGATCTCAGAATACCAGAATTAAATAACTCAAAGGAGTTTTTTTGACAACAGCTCTGGGGGAAATGGTAAGAAAGTTTCATAATCTCCAGTCATTAATTCTTGCTGTGGAGACTGAAGAAAAGAGTTTCTTTCTAAAGATGTCTCTACTCATCTATGATGGTACGCAAATGATACACATTTCACTGCATTTTGTACCATGTATGACTGTGTATGTGAAGAATAAAATGTGATTTGGTTTGATTTGATTTGGTACCAAAATGACAAGTGTCATGGCATCACAAGGCAAATTTTGCTCATTTACTTAATGCATTTTTTCCCTTCTGTTTCATCATAGTTTGGTTCTCCAACACTACCCGGACAAGTCCCTGCAGTTTTTGTAGCAAGGTTTTTCAGAAGTTGTTTGCCATTGCAAACTCTTCCCTGGAGCTGAAACAAAGTGACTGGTCCAAAGTTACTCAGTTTGCTTCAGGCTAAAGCGGGATTAGACCTCACAGTCTCCTGGTTTCTAGCCTGATGCTTTAACCACTACAACCAAACTGGTTCTGTATTTAATGGATAGGCAACATGTGTTAGGGGGATTCTGATGCCCAAATTGTGCATCTCATAAAATGCAACAATGTAAATCAGCACTTGCATGTAGTAAGTTTACATGCAAGTTCAAATGCTGGAAGGGTCCTTGTTGCCCTCTGAGCTTGTTTGTTTTCTTGGAGACATTTCATTACCCAAACTAGGTAACATCAGAGTGCTACCAACCTGTCCTCATTTCAACCCTGAGCTATAAATATTCTCCTTGATCAATATCAAAGGCCAGAGTTTATATTATGTTGATGCTGCCCAAAAGCCCTCCTTCCCCAATGTTTCTTTTTCATTACTCTTAGAATTGGGCCAAATTTTTCTCTTTTTGCCCAAATTACTTTTACGTACAGTACAGAAATATTGTAATGAAACAACAGAGAGAGGAAAGCAAATATGTGCTAATCCTGACCTCAGGATGCTTATAAATTCTCAAGCCATTTTAGAAATTATGCGTTCTGTAGGTAGCTGCATACAACTTCATTTTTATTAGTTGTGTTTATTGTACCACCAGATGCCATTGTGGGAAATTCAGTTGACAGGAATTTTGCACTTTATGCACTGTTATGCCAATAACTGGTTTACTGATCACGTCTAATTACTGGCTATCAACAAGTAAGTATAAAGTTATCTATAAACATGTAGTTAAGACACATCAAAGGAGATGACTGGTTATTCTTTAATTTTTAAAGATTTTTGGCTCTTTCATGTATTAGATGTTTATTGAAGTACACGGGCACTTAAGCTCTAGCATAGAATATTTGTGCAAGTACAGTACGCCTCTAATTCAGATTATAGTGGAATTCAATTGCTAAATATAATTTAGCAAAATCACTTCAAACTTTAATTTTGTGCTTTTCTATACGCCTTAATAAAACCCAACAGTTCTTCTTTTATATGCCTTAGGAGTAAGACACTAACAATGCAGTGGTAAGGCATATTCTTTCTATACTTTTCAATCCTTCAATAAGTTCAGAATCTGCCAACACAAAATAAAGTGGCTGTGTTTAAATGATATACTAAACTATAGTTTGATTAGCCATGATTGAGCCACAATTACATTCACAGAGTGCACTAAAACAACCCATGGTTTTCAGACAAGGGCTGGGTTCATACAACTTGCTGATTGACCAACCTTAGAGAACAATTAACCAGTAGATCGACTTGTCTCCAGAAGGTGTGAATGCTCCATCACTATAAGTTTTTAAGAAGAGATTGGATAGACATTTGTCTGGAATGATATAAGGTCTCCTGCTTAAGGAAGGGGGTTGGACTATAAACCTCCAATGCCCTTCCAAGTCTGTAAATCACAATTTGGCATGTTGTATTATGTCAACTCAACTAATGGAGTACAAGATAAACATGTGTCAATCTGTCTGCAAAAAAACAATCAACTGAAAAATTCCACCAAAAGGAGAGGGGAAATTTTCCATCCCAACCTTTTTTTTTCCCCCCTGAATTTCGGGTCCATGCTTAATCCATAAGGACCTGAATTGCTGAAGTCTATAGGTGCCAATCAATGGCTTACCTAACTCGAGAATCTTAGTCCCTAGTGGTGAAAGCCATCATCTATCTAAAATAGAACAATCCTGTGAACATTTCTTTTTCAGATCTAAGATGAAAAGCTTTACCAGGAACAGAAGCTGCCCTTTCATTTCAAGGGTACAACTGACTGACTTTTAAATAGATCAAGTAAGCCTCCATTAAAAATAGAAAAAGACTTACAGGATTCCCAAGTAAGATCCCCACAGCATCCACATCTTGGGGTGGGGTGGGGTGGGGGAATTACGCCCCAGTGCAGTGGCCAAGATCCTCCTCGGAGAAAATGCCCTAAGCATCGCGCTCTTGGCGTAGCAGCAATCCTGTTGCAATACTCACCAGGAAGTAAAAAAAACCAAGACGGGTCGGAAATCGCTTCCCTGGAAACCCGCTTCGGACCCACCCACCCTCCCCCTCCAGCACCGGCACCTACCAGTTAAGATCCCGTCCGGAGTGCCACCCACGCACGGCCCCAAGAAACAGCCGCAAAGGACGCGCAGGCGGAGGCAGATCAAACACACCTCACCTGCGCGCCTCACCCTCCACATCCTCCTCAGCTGGTCCAGAGGGGCGGCGGCGCTGGTTCGACCGAGGGAGGGAGGGAGGGAGCGCAGGCAACAAGGCAGCGTCTGGTTGCCGGGCGAAACGCTCCCAGCTGCGGCGGCAGGTTGCGTGGATCGGGGGGGGGGGGAAATTAGGGCAGCCGGTTGGGATTGGAGGCGCCGGCGAGCCAACCAGAGGCCGCCCAACCGTCCGTGAGTCACCGGCGGCGGCAGCAGCGCGCAAGGAGAGCGGCGCGGGGAGGCTGCTATAAGAGCGGCGCTGAGCCGCCCTCCCCCTTTTGCGGACGTTCTTCGGCTCTTCCTTCACCGGCACTACCGGTGTGTGTGTGTGCGTGTGTGCGTGCGCGGGTGCACGCGCGCCGCCTTGCCCGGCGCCTCCTGGATTTCTGCTGCTTCGCTTCTTCTTCCTCCGCCCGCCGCGCACGCTTTTGCCTCAGCCTGGAATTGCCTCCTCGCAGCGCCGCTGCATTGTCTGCTTCTCGCCGCCCTACCTGGAGCCTTTCTTTCCCCCCCCCCCCACTCCTCCTCCTCCCCCCCCACGCGGACGCCCTTTACCTTTCTCAGAAAGGGGGAGGGCAGCGAGGAAGGAGGCGTCCCCCACCCCCCCACCCACCTCCCCCGCCTGCGCGTCCGTCGGTCCGACCGCCTTCTGCCCCGAACTTGTAGAGCGAGGAGGCGCCGCGGGCGCGCTGCACGATGGACACGTTCTGGCGGCGGGGACTGAGGCCGGGGCTGTTGCTGCTGGCGGCGCTGGCTTGCCTGCGAGGAGCGCGGGGTGAGTAAGGGGGGGGGGGGGCTCCGTTAGCTCAGAAGCTGCCGCGGCTCCTCTTTCTCTCTCACACACGCACACCCGTGGACGCCTGGCAACTGGGTAAGGCGGCGGGACGTGAGAGAAGCCTCTGGGGAGAGCGGCGGACCCCCTCGTTTCTCCAGGAATACCTCCCGAAGAGCAGGAATTCTACACACACGCACACACGGCTACGTGCTCTTGAGCCCGTAGTCGAAATTCCTCTTTTTTTTTCCTCCCTTGCCCGTCCGCCTTGCCGAGACGCCGGATAGAAAGGAGGCGGAGGCGGAGGCGGGGGGGTTGCCGCTTTCCACTTGGTCTCGGGTGGCCGTCGTGGGAAGCTTCACCGCTGCCAGAGAGAGAGAGAGAGAGAGGGAGGGAGGGCGCGTGGTGAGAGGAGCAACCTGGCCTCCCGCGGAGGGTGTCCCGGCCTTTCTTTGTTCTGACAGCTGTTGTAGGCTCGGACGTAGCCTTGACCCTGAAGTTGAGCCCTTTGGCTCAAAGGGGAAGGGCCTCAAGTGCTCCCCTCTTCCCTTCCCTCCCCCCCTCCCCCGTGGTTTGGTAGGGACCCTCTTCGGTGTTGGTCGCAGAACTTTCCATCTGCCTGGGGAGGGGCGGAGGCCCTTCAAGAGTTCTGTGTTCCCGCAACACCATATTGTTGGTGAAGCTCTCAGGACGAACTGGAGTGTAAACTGTTTATGTGTTCAGGAACTAACTGTGGCTTAATGGCATTGTACGCCTGGGGGGGAAAAGCATTTGAGTGAGGAAGGTCAGCTGAGGACTTGCACAGAAGAGGAAGGCTGTAGTAGCAGATGCTGAGAATGCTGTCCCTAAAAAGAGATTGGGGAGCTACTCCAAATGGAAAATGTAGATAGTAGATACTAGGGATAGATAGATCCGAGAACATAGTTTGGGCAATGTTACAATGGCCTCCAGGGACCAGAGACACACACAGCCCATTGTTCTGGGCGGTATTTTAGTTGGCATATGGAACTGGTTTTAAAGGCCAGCAATGTTTTTAATTAATGCTTTAGGATGTGTTTGAGTGGTTTAATCATGAAATAGCTGCTCCTTTCAATAACAATCCTGGTTTGCTTTTCTCTGCTTGCCTAACTTTCCTGAACTCTGTAGCTGGAGAAGATAAAAACTGAGAGAAAACTCCCCCACACAATTAAGAACTTCCAGTCCTTGGTGGTTCTGCTAGTTCCTAGTACTATAAGTCTACGCAAGGCAATTATTATAAATAGGATTGCACTGTAAGTGTAGTAGGATGGTGACTTACAATAGTTGGTGGCAAATGTTAATTTTATGGCTGGGGGAGGCCATTTAAAACCAAGCTAAAATTCCATGTTCTTAATAGGAACATGTGGGTGAGATTGTTTTATTAGAATAAATTATTTGGACTCGACAACATTATGACTAGGATTGTTGCAGATGGATTTGCAGTACTTGGCCACATCACTGGTTTGCTTCCTTTCTAAAAGTCTAACTTGAATAACCTTTTAACTTTAGCTCTTGAGAAGCAAAATGCCAATCCACCAAAACAGTAATCCTCCTTCCCTGCCAATTATTCAATTGTAAACATGCTGTATTTGTAAAACTTACAATACTTGACTTTGGTATAAACTCCTAGACTACTTTCATCAGATACAGAAAGGAATGGAATCTTACATTGTATTGTTTCCTTTTTTAAAAAAACAACAACAACCCTGCTTTACTGGAAATCATTATTTAAGGCCTGAAAGAGTTCAGATATACAGTGATAAGTTTACTTTGTGGTGGTTTTTAAATATCTACAGTTCCCACTGAAGCAAGCTTTCCTCATTGTGCCACTTAACAAATTTCTTCTTTTTCAAGTATTAGTAATTTGGCCAAGAAACTAAGTTTCAAGGCCAAGTATACCAATACTAAGTTACACATGTATCTTCCAAAGGCATTAGAATAGGTGTCAATATGTGCTGAATTGCTAGTAGTGGAAAGGATACGCAGGGCATCCAAATATTTAATGTAGTTTTAGCCCTAAAGTGGAAAATCTACAGGATTCTAGTAAGCATAGATAGTGATCAGAAGATCATAGGAATTACAGTTCTTCATCTTTGTTTTTAGCAACTGATACTGGATGTGAAAGAATCCTGGTTAGGGGTGTTCAAAATTGTTCAAAATGTTACCACAATTGGTTATGATGGCATTTCAACCATACAAGTAATCCTTGACTTATAGCCATTTGTTTAGTGACCAAAGTTACAACAGCACTGAAAAAAGTGACTTATGTCCAGTTTTCACATTTGTGACCATTGCAGCAGCATCCATAGTCACATAATAAAAAATTGGGCACTTGGCTACAGGCATGTTGTACCCTTATGTCAGTTATACTGTCCCAGAATCAAGAGATCACTATATGTAACCTTCCCATTTGATTTTCAGCAAGCAAAATCAATGGGGGAAGCTTTGTTTAACAACTTCATGATTTACTTAACAATTTTGGCTTTAAAAAGTTGTAAAATGGGGCAAACTCATTTAACCGCCTTGTTTAGCAATGGAAAATTTAGGTTCCATTCAGGTTGTAAGTTGAGGACTACATGTACTGGAAAATTTCAAGACCTCAAATGGGGAGTTTTAAACTTGGAGTCAAGTTAGTTTGGGCACTCTTTGGTAAGTTCAGCACAGCTGACTTGAGAAGACCTACCACCAATCACACAGTAAACTAATGAAATGAAATATAGCAAGTAGGTAAAAACATATTTAAACAGCTGTCTTGCTTGTGATTAAATTTGGAATACAAGAGTTGATTGCCCTTTGCAGCATTGAATATCAAGAGCTTAAAGTCTCAGTTTTGGCATTAGATTTGGCATGAACCTTTGCACTGGGTATCAGACATTTTTAATTTTTGTGATGTCCAAAACCCTGTGAGCTTCAGAAGCCTTTTCATAGATGTTCTATGTTTATCATGTTATATCCTTAAAAAGTAAATGATGCTATAAAAAGTGCTGAAAGAGTAACTAGTAAACAGAATAAAGTAAAGGAAAAGAACAAATAAAATCTTTATTAAAGTAGAATTATACCAACTACATTCTGTTTATCTAGCCATGTATGACTATCTTTTCTTCCACTATGCCCATATACTAATTCATTCTTTTGTTCTTTAAGCTTATCTCTTTTCCTGGAGAATGGTCGACTTTTATCTAGTCATGACTTTCTTGGGTTTTTCCCTTTCCTTGCAAGCCATTTTTCTTTATGTATTTGTTATACAATTTGATTCATCTACATCTATGTACTCTAGAGGTATATAGAGAATATTTCATATAACAAGGTGGACATATACTTGTTTTCATATATAACTACATAATTTCAGTTCTTTCACGTTTAATTCATTCTGACACATTCCTTACAACAAACCATATTTTACAAGTACCCTTTTACTAGACTTTTTCAGGATTTCAAACAATGTTTTTCAAACTTGGCAAGTTTAAGTTATGTGGGCTTCAACTCCCAGAATTCTCCAGGGAGAATTGCATAGCATGCTCTTTGGGGAATTCTGGGAGTTTGAAAAACCCTGCTTTAGAAACATTCCCTCATTCTCTAAAAGTATATAAATTCATCCATGTCCTTGCATTTCTACCATTGTACTGTCACCTCCTTTTTCTTGTCAAACGCAAAGTGTTTTGACAGGTTTACAAAGGGTGAAATGAAAGTCACCTAATAGTTTCATCTCACATTGCAAGCTATTTATTCATAGCACTGTACTCTGAAACAAGTAAAGTTAAAGTGAGGATTGTGCACTTAGCAAAACTTTCTGTCTGCTTATTGGGATTTTTCCAATTAATTACACATTCAGAGCTTTACACACCAGGGGAAGGAAGATCAAGACTAGGTCCTTATATGTGCTACTCAGCATATATAAACACTTATTGACTGACTTCTAGCAGTTTTTGTAATTTAAATTTGGTTTTGACAATCACATTCCACAAGAGTGGCATTTAAGAAAAGGTATTTAAATTGTGGAGATTAATGCATTCTTTGGTTTTCTATTCAGGGAGAAGCAGAGACCTAGCTCACAGCTTTAATAATAATTTTGAAACAAGCTTATGTATAAAAAAGATGTCTATGCTTGTGTGAATGCCTTAATTTTAATCGCATCTACCTAATGCTTTACTCAAGAGGGAGGTTGCCAATGTTTAAAAAGTCTAAACTTCTAATGTTTTAAAACTCTAAAAACTCCTTAATCTTGGGCCTCATGAGGTGGGATTTGTCCAGTATAACTTTTCCCAGATCTCTATTCCTCAGTTCTGGGAAATAACCACAAGTACTCCTTAATTTGCATCTTGGAACAGTTCAGAGTTACAATGGTGCTGAAAATTATTTTGACTAGTCCTTACACTTATGATCAAAGCAATATTCCCATGGAAATGTGATCAAAAACATGGACATTTAATAATGAACATGTACTTACAATAGTTGCAATGTCCTGGGATCACACGATTGCTATTTTGCAAGATTCCCGGTTGGTTTTGGATAAGGAACATCAATGGGAACATCTGGATTTGCTTATGGACTGTGTGATTCATTTAAGGACCACAGTGATTTGCTTATCGACCATGGCAAAAAAAAGGTCACAAAATTAGATAACAACTGCATCATTCTATAATGAAAGTTCTGGTCCCCAATTATGGTCACAAATTGAGGACTACCTCTACAATGTATGTTAACCTTTTCTTAAGTACTTGGTGTGCAAGAAAAATAAAAGGATGTTAAGCTAGACCTTGCCAGAAATCAGCTTAAAGACAACTTGTTGTTTTAGTGAGTGCTAAAAATAAACAGTCTTGTTAACCTTCAGGTGACTAAGGTAAATATCTACATGATGCAACAAATTAAGAAAGGGTTGCATCATGCTGTGCATTTCCTTAGCCTTTAAAAATATTAAATTTCAGGGAATTTCGAGACAGATAACCCTGACTGAAAACCATGACTTAATATTTCATTCAGATCATCTTAATAGGGGATGAGGTCTGGCACAATAGTTGTTAATTATGCCCTGGGTGTAGAAAGCCAAAGCACAAATTTATCCTAAGTTTCACTGTATTAAAAACAATATTATCGTTAGTTGCCCAGTGAGCCAGACATTTAGAGTGGATTTGGCATTTGATCCACCTATTGAATTCTTACCAAGGACTTGAGAGAGAGAGATGTTGAAGTTGAATAAGTCACTCCAAATAAAACTACATTTTGCAATTGATGGTGATTTTGTCAATATCAATAGTATTCAAGTCACACTCCAGATATTTTGAGATTGCACCCAATGTGCCTGTTACCATTATCTTTGCTTTCTTTTGCCTTAGTTTTCTATTTGCAAGATTTTGTATTTTGTGATTGTTTCTAGTAATTCCTCTTGTCTTCTGCAGCCTGAGAGAACTGCAGTGTCCACTATCCAGACTATTTTGTCTTTTTTTATTGACAGTTGTTAAGTTTGGGGTGTTATGTGGCAGGTTCTTATCTGTTCGGATTTTAATATTGTTTGTCGCAGTCAGCCAGATGTTTAGATTGGAGTTGGCATTTTTATCAAGGCCTTCCCAAGGTAGTGGCATTTAATTATTTATGGATTACATACTAGGTAGCTCTTTTTCTGCCAGTGCTGTACAGGTAAGATATGAGCAAGCAGCAGCTCTTCCACCCCAAGGAAATGAAACTCATAATTTTGCTGTATTGGAAGGATTGTTGCTCAGTGGTGAATATATGCTTCAATTTTATCTGTGAGAGGTCTCAATTTAATTTCTGGGATCTTGATAGGGAATGGGAAGTTTTGTCATAAGAGATTCTCTAAAGCTGCTGCCAGTTGGAGATCACTAATCAGTGATCTAAAATTGCTAAGGCAATTTTCTCTTATACTTGTGTAGGATGAAACAACAAAGTTGTATTGTGGCTGATACCAAGTATCCATGCGATATGGAATTGTATCCTTGATAAATGTATTGCTGTTATTAACAGAATAACAGTTGGAAGGGACCTTGGAGGTCTTCTAGTCCAACCCCCTGCTTAGGAAGGAAACCCTATACCATTTCAGACAAATGGTTGTCCAATCTCTTCTTAAAATTCTCCAGCGTTGGAGCACCCACAACTTCTGGAGGGAAGTCATTCCACTGATTTAATTATTCTGTCAGAAAATTTCTCCCTAATTCTAGAATGATTTTCTCCTTGATTAGTTTCCATCTATTGCTTCTTGTTCTACTTTCAGGTGCTTTGGAGAATAGGTTAACTGCCTCTTCTTTGTGACAGCCCCTGAGATATTGGAACACTGCTATCGTGTCACCCTTTGTCCTTCTTTTCATTAAACTAGACATACCCAGTTGCAACCATTCTTCCTATATGTTAGCCTCCAGTCCCCTAATCATCTTTGTTGCTCTTCTTCTAGACCAGTGTTTCTCAACCTTGGTGATGTTAAGATGTTTGGACTTCAACTCCCAGAATTCCCAAGCTTTGGCTTTGCTGGCTGGGGAATTCTGGGAGTTGAAGTCCAAACATCTTAACATCGTCAAGGTTGAGAAACACTGCTCTAGAGTCTCACCATATTTTTTACATTGTGGTGACCAAAACTGGACGCAATATTCCAAGTATGGTCATATTTGGCACTAGAAAGTGGTACTAACACTTCACATGATCTTGATCTTATCCCTCTGTTAATGCAGCCTAGGATTGCATTGGCGGCTTTTGGCAGCTGTAGTACACTGCTGGCTCATACTTAAGTGATTGTTCACCAAAACTCCAAAATCCCTCTCACAGTTACTGCTATTGAACCAGGTACCACCTATACCAGTGGTGGCGAACCTTTTACTTACTGAGTGCCGAAAAGTACGCACTTTGCGTGTGCCATCTGCACATGTGCGCATGTGTAACCGCACCATCTGTGCACGCGTGCAGATTTTACAAGTGCAACGCATGTGCACTCATACATACATGAGCAATCGCATGTGCATGCACAGGAGAGCTCTGAAGACCAGCTGGATTTCCTGCTGCAATCCTGCGCATGCACAGCAAAGGCCCGAAGACCAGCTGGGTTTCTGCAATTGCGCATGTGTGCAGCTTGGCCGACAGCTTGTGTGCCCAGCAAGATGGCTTTGTGTGCCACTTGTGGCACCCGTGCCATAGGTTTGCCATCATGGACCTATACTACATGTATGGTTTTGTTTTTTCTTGCCTAAATGTAGAACCTTACTTTTTTCACCATTGCATTTCCTTTTGTTAGATGGGGCCCAATGTTCAAGTCTGTCAAGATCCTTCTGTGTCTTAAGCCTGTCTTCTAGAGTGTTGGCTATTCCTGATAGCTTGGCATCATCTGCAAATTTGAAGAGTTCCTCTTCTATCCCAAATTATTCATGAAGATGTTGAAGAGTACTGGGCCTAAAACAGCCTTAGATCCACTGTATACTTCCTTCATGTAGATGCAGTTCTATTAAGGATTACATGTTGAGTGCGATTGGTCAGCCAGTTACAAATCCATCTGATAGTGATACTGTCTCACCCACATTTTTCTACCTTATCAAGTAGTAGGTTGTGGTCTATTTTATCAAATGCCTTTCTGAAGGCCAAGTCAATTACATCCACAGCATTTCTCTGGTCCACTAATTTTGTCACTTTGTCAAAGAATGCAATAGACTTGTCTGGCATGATCTATTTTTGACAAACCCATGTTGGCTTCTGGTTATGACTTTCTTTGCCTCTAGGTGTTCGCAGATTTGTTGCTTGATTATCTTTTCCAGAATCTTCCCATGTATTGATGTCAGGCTGATAGGTCTGTAGTTTTCTGGATCCATTTTTTTTTCTTTTCTGAAGATGGGAACTACATCAGCCCTTTTCCAGTTTTTATTAATCTGACATAGTCTTATAAATCACAGTAGTTGGTTCTTGTTCCTTTAGCAATAATGTATGTACCGATATATATTTATTAAATTTATAGCCCATCCATCTCCCCGATAAGACAGTTTTTATCATAATAGCCTATGCTTCCTGTTATAGCCCTCTTCTATATCCTTCTATAGTTTTTGTAGAAAGCGGTAAAGTACAAAGGTCAATCTTCACTTTAATATCTTACATGCAAATCTCGTTTTGTTTTATGGTGATAATATGAAGTTGGATTTTATTCAGATTTGCCAAGAGCTTGTATCCAAGGGTTTTTTGGGGGGAGGGAGGGAAAGGGAGGAGTTAGTAGTTCTTACACTAAAGCAAAGTTTCTAAAAACCAGTCTGTCAAATACTGTAAGTGCCATCAACCCCAAAACATAATGCCAGAATAAACAAATGGTTGATACCTTTCGTAAGTGCTATGTTCTAGACCAGTGTTTCTCAACTGTGGCGACTTTAAGATGTTTGGACTTCAACTCCAAACTTGAAGTTGAAGTCCAAACATCTTAAAGTCGCCAAGGTTGAGAAACACTGTTCTAAACATATATGGAGAATGCATTTGTTTCTTTTAAATTTTCATGAATTTCTAAGCCTAAGTCAGATAGTCTGTGGAGATCTCCTATAATTAAAATCTGAAAAAAGGGGGAAAACACCTCTTTCAAGATCGAAGAAGGAAATAGTTCTTAAGTGTACCAAGACAATGTATTTGATGTCCAATTTATATTTGCACAACAGTGTTGCAGCTATATTTTTTCCTTGGGTGCAGTTTGCTTTCAGCATCAAAAGATAAGTTCTTAAACACTTTTCTGTTTAATCTTTCAAAATGACCTCTTAGTTTTTAGTACTTCAAGTTAGAGTACACTTGAAGTACAATTTTGCAAAACAGTTTCTCCATTTTTTGTACCAATCACTGACAAATTATGTTACTGGAGTCCTTACTTGGCTCAACTTTTTTCCCCGTTGCTGAGGAAAGAAAAAATAGTTTTTTAAAACCTTCATTAATGTGTTATCTTTATTCCAGGATAAATGGAATACTTTATAGAATATAAATCATCTTAAAATCCAGGAGTAGGCAGAAGATATATTTAGATTTGCTATTTGCCTTTTGGATGATGCTTTGGTTTATATTCTGAAATAGCTTTTTCTTGATTGATGTGGAAATGAATAATTTAACTTGAAAATCTGAATAAGGTTGATTTTCTAAATAAGATCAATTATCCAAATTTAAAAAAAAAGATTATTTGAATCAGATTTTGCTTGATTTACAGAAGTCTAATGGTTCATTCATAATTCACTCTAATTTTCTTCTCTTACTCGAATGTCATTTCCTGTATTTTCAAATATTCTCTGCCTTTTTTTTACAAATATGTAATTGTCATATTTATTTGGTCAATGATCAACCAACATATAACTGTTTTATAAAGTTCTCCAAGGTAATTAAAACCTTTCCCTTTAAATGACATGTCATTTAAAGGGAAAGGTGTTTTATCAAGCTCTGGGTGTTTTA
Source organism: Myanophis thanlyinensis (assembly GCA_017656035.1). NCBI lineage: Eukaryota > Metazoa > Chordata > Lepidosauria > Squamata > Homalopsidae > Myanophis > Myanophis thanlyinensis. Next base: position 14,959 of record JAEANM010003354.1, read on the forward strand.
TCAAGTTTTGAGACTGGGTGCTAAGCATTCCTTGTACTCTGTATACAAATTTAGAGTTTAGAAAGGAAATTGTATTTGTTTCTGGTGATTTGGAAAAAGCTTAGTCTTCTGGGTTCTCCAAATAGTCCATAGATTTCTTCCCCATGTAAAATTCCTTAATAGATTAATACCTCAGCTAGCTCGTTTGTTTAGGTGTTTAAATAGCTTCTTTTGGAAATTGGGCAATCTAGAATTTCTGTATAGGTAAATAAATAGAAATATGCACATATGCCTCCATATGTGATGCTGTTTTATAAATTGCTTTAAAAAGTAAGTTTGTCCAAATTTTCTTATATAATCTCACATTGATTTTTTGCCCAACATATTGATTCTACTAACTTTTAGAAATAACAATGTCAATCTTATCTTAAATCAAGTCTAATAAATAATAGTAATAGATAATGTATCAGAGCTACTCCTGCAGTATTGACTGAGATGCACAAAGAATTGCATTTTAGGAGCAATTACTTCATAACTTGAAATGCCTACTTCTATGTCTACTTTAGTTCCTAGATGACTGGAATTGTCATTCTTAAACTTTGACATGTTCTTCTGCTTCAAAGTCTATTGGATCTAATTGCAACCTATTTGTTAATTCAAGGTACAAGGGTAACATGTGATGAATCACAATTTCAATGTCACAATGGCCGCTGCATAACTCTGGTGTGGCGATGTGATGGGGATGAAGACTGCTCTGATGGCAGTGATGAACTAGCATGCGGTAAGCTTAACATGGCCACTGACCCAGTCTCTTAGTAGTAGGGTTTGATTTTTTTAATATCTCTTTGAGCCATCTTTACTCTGATGACTTCCTGGACAAATCCCTGCAGATTTCTTGGCAAGGTTTTTCAGAAGTGGTTTGCCATGTCTTCCTTCCCAGGACTGAGAGAGTGACTGACCCAAGGTCACTCAGCTGGCTTTGTGCCTGAGGTGGGACTATGAGTCACACTCTACCAGTCTGTAGCCTGATGCCTTAATCACTACACCAGACTGGCTCAATCCTACTAGCAAGGTATTCTTATAAATAATTCAGCATGGCTCTGACAGCCAGCCAGCCGGAAAGAACAATTATAACAACAACAACAATAGTAGTTCAAGCTTTAAGAATGATTATCAAAGCATTTAACCATGTAAAGCAACTATGAGAATAGTAGCCATAATCTGAATAGTTTAGGATAGGACTACTCATTATATCAAGAGTTGCATATTGACCTTGGTATTGAAGCCCACAAGCAGAACTGGGCTTCTTGCAATGCCATTTGTTTGACCTGAGTTAGACAGAAAGAGCAAACATCTTTAAAAATCTACTCCCAATTGCTACAAAAACTTACTTGCTTCTCAGTGGCTTTGCTTCTCAGATCTCAGACCCAATTAAAAAGGGTTCTGTGTGGCGAGGAGGCTAACTTAACATTCTCCAGGATGCAGGTGGAAATGTTGCAGAATTGAAAGTGTATTATTTCTTCTCATTGTAGATAGAAGAACTGAACATGCATCTCCTTTTTAAAAAGGGTCATAGATATTCCTATACCACACAGTTGATTTTCATGATTCTGTTAGAATCTTGTTATAACATTACTTAATATCTGACATACACAATTGTAGCCATGTTATCTCTAAGCATTGTAGGAAGGTAATTATATTAGTCTATAGCTAAAAATTAGAATTTGACTGCCTTTTCCAACTAGCAAGTAATATTTAAAGGTATAACCTTTAATGAGCTGTTCTGTGTAGTTAAAAGAGCAACAATGAGTGAGAATTTGTACTCATAGGCATCAAAGGTTTCAGGCTATTGCTAGAAGTCTCAACAAACAATGGATTTTGAATAAACTGTTAACTGAATAGGCACTTACAATCTGTTTCGTATTTTTATCTTGCCTTTATTATTTTTTTACAAATAACATCAAGGTAGTAAATACATCTAGCATATCTTTTTCTGTTTTTTGCACAACAGTCCTGTGAGGTGAGTTGAGCTGAAACAGAGTGGCTGGCCCAAAGTGACCTAGCTAACTTTTATGACTATGGCAGTACTAGAACTCACAATCTTCCAGTGTCTAGCCTGGTGCCTTAACTACTAGACCAAACAGCTCTCATATATAATCTGTATCTTCATAACCAATCTGTGCTCTGTATCTCATCTCAATTTAAATCCTACTTCAGGTTTAGACATTTTGTAAATTTTAGCTCATGAAAGCTTGTGCCTTTTAAATAATATCTGTTAATTTTAAAAAAAAGATGCTAGCAGACTCCTGTGTAGTAACTAGGATAAAAATGGCTATGTGACATTCTGAGAAATGAAGCTGTCCCCACAAATAATTTTTAAAAATCTGATTCTTGCTTGTTTTCAGACTCCTCAGTCTTCTATGCTATCAAATGGGGTGAGGCCTTCAATAGTTCTGGAAGGGAAAATTTGAAATAACTTTTAAGCAGAGCACTTGAAACACTGTAGCAGAGTTCTTCCTGTATTTTAGGCAAATTTAACAAAATATTACTCTTATACAGTGAAGAAGACATGTTCTGCAACAGATTTTGTTTGCCAGAATGGGCAGTGTATACCAAACAGGTGGCAGTGTGATGGAGATCCCGACTGTGAAGATGGCTCCGATGAAAGTTCTGAGATTTGCTGTGAGTAGGCTGACATCTATGCTGCAGTTCAACTGCACCAATCTTCCCTTTTAAAGACAGAACTAAACTGCTTATGCATCAATACATAATTCATCTGTATAAAGCAGGCCGTCAGTAAAGATCTAAAGTTGTTAGATTTATGTCCCTCCTTTTCTTCAGAATTCAAATACTACTCTAAAATTTTTCCACTCCTATAATATTCTTCAGATTGAGCTGGCCCTCAGATAAGCAGATAGCTAAGGCGGAAATAATTTCAGGCTTAAACTTCTGTGGCATTATTCAACCACAATATCTTCTTTCAATTGCAAATGCAACTTCACTATTCTAGTGCTCTTCAAATTACTTGGTTATGCAAATTTTGTTTGTTTATTTAACTATCCAACTTAGAGAGTCCCCATCTCATTCACAGAATTGGAAGGGACCAGCTGAAAATAGTATTTGAGAATTTTGAATTTAACAGGAGAGACCATAGTAATATGATATTTTGTTTTATGATAGAAAAACAACCACTAAATAAGTGATTAAAGCTTATCTATATATAATCATAACAAACTGACAGATCCTGAAGAAAATCTCTACTTGGTATATTTAGTTCTGATAGCTTATTATTTTAAATGCCTATAGAGCATCACACATTTCAAATAGATCCATACAGTACTGTATTAAATGAAGATATATTCTCACTGTAGAGATTATCCCAAAGTATTCTGAAATAGTTAGTATAATGTTACATGGTTTATTTGCCTCTGGATGGGCAATACCTACAATTCCATAGATAATAAGCACAGCATTATGCAGCTTTGCTTTCATGCTTAAAACTGTAAATAAACACCATCATCTAAATAAGGAGTGGAAACCTTTTGGTGATTGAATTTAATACTTTGGAGATAGAATAATAGGACAAAATATGTGGGGCTTGGAATATACAAAGGTTGGGGTAAATTTGGGGACTCTCCTAAATATTTTAGGTATACTTTATGGGTATTTTTGGCCCCAAAATTGTGAGGCACAGCTGCACCTTCCAGACGGTTGTGGCAGATGGGGGCTCAAGGGAGCTTGAGAAAAGGGTTTGTGGCTCTGCATATAGCTTACCCTTGATTTGAACAAATGCCCTGACTCCTCAGACTTAAACTGTCTTCAAAAAGCACCTAAGCAAACTCTTAATCACTTCTCAATAGATAGAAGAAAATGTACGATAGGTGAAATCAGCTGTGGTCCTAAATCAGCTCAATGCATTCCTGTATCCTGGAAATGTGATGGAGAAAATGACTGTGGTGATGGTACAGATGAAGAAGGCTGTGGTAAGCCATAGTTACTGGGGAGGAAAGGGCTGGTTGAGCTAGCTGGGCTGTGCCATAATTTCCTCATAAAAATTAGTGTTTAGTTATACTAATAGATCCTGAACAGAGATGATATTCCCTCCCTTTTTTAATTCCTGTAACTCCTAAAAGTAAATGTTGCTTTGCTTCCCTTGAGTCAGTATTAACTTTTGAACTAGTCCCTGCGATTTACTTGGCAAGATTTCAGAAGTGGTTTGTCACTGCCTCCTTCCTAGGGCTGAAAGAGAATGACTGGCTCATAGTCAGCCAGCTGGTTCTGTGTTTAAGGCACTGGGTTAGAACTCAATCTCTCAGTTTTTAACCTCATGCCTTAACCACTACAACTAAACTAGCTAAGAGTGTAACTAGGGCTTGCCAAATTCCCATTAATGTTTTGAGGAACTGTGACATCTTAAGGAGATAGGACATTAAGTTTAAAGCTTACATATTATGTAAAAAATGGGCCTTCTATAGGAGGCCACTGGAAAGAAAACTAAAACACAATGCTTATATCCATTAGAAATAGTTCTTCTTTCAAAATGCTATTTTATAGTAGGTTAAGTTTTCCTAAAAACAGACATTTTCACTGTATAAAATTAGACAGTTTCATCATCATGCAGTTTCTGTCATGCATGCACTTTTTTCATTAGCCATTAGCTTCTATTAGCTTGAACCTTGCAAGGCCCTAATTGCCAAAATGTTAGAATGCTTGATTAAATGGCAGCTTGGGCACAGACCTAGAAATTAATCTGACCAGAATTAGCAATACTCTGTTTATGTTTCTTACTGGCTTCCCAAGAAGCAGTGCTGTTCGCTAAATCAAATTGTTTCAACTCTTCCTTAGCCAACATAACATGTAACCCTGAAGAATTCACATGTGCTAATGGGCAGTGCATCTCAAAATACTTTGTCTGCAACGGGCAGGAAGACTGCAGTGATGGGACCGATGAGGAGGGCTGTGCCACTTCCACCTGTGGAACAGGGGACTTCAAGTGCACAAGCGAAAGAGACATCTGCATCCCAATTAACTGGGTGTGCGATGGGGAAGCCGACTGCACCGACAGGTCAGACGAATCTCCGGAACAGTGTGGCCATCAGCCTGTCCAAACTGCAAAGTGTGGGGAGAGTGAAATGCTTTGCGATTCGGGGGATGAGTGTTTTCACAAGAAATGGCGCTGCGATGGCGATACGGACTGTAAGGATGGAAGCGATGAAATCAACTGCCGTAAGTAAGAAGCTGTCACTTGGCAGAGGAGGTTTTACTGGAAACCAAAATGGTGGTTTTTTAAAAAAAATATTAGACTTGTTTCCCACTTTTCCTTCAGAAGCTTAAGGCAAAGTACATAGCTTCTTTTTTGACCCATAACAATCTTACAAGATCAGCTGGGTTGGGACAGTAATTTGTTTAAAGGTTCCTTACAAATTTTCATGGAGGTAGAGCTATGACTAAGGACTTTCCAGCCAGATCCATGCCTTAGGCAGTGCTCACTATTTTCACCCTAAAACAGAATTTAAACAAAAAAATCAAATAGTGACAGAATCAGAAGGCTTTGAAGTAAAATGTTATTGGCTTCTATACATCGATTTTGAAAAGTACAAACATTTAAAACATCTCTCTTCATTGTTTTGGTACAGAATGGAATTCTAAATTAGATTTAGAAAATCTAAATAACTAAACAAATAACCTATTGGGGGAAAAGAATTCATTGGATCCACAAAGACTTATCCTTTGAATGCATTTATTTATTGTAGTTTTCAGAAGTCTTTGTGAATATTATTGACTTGTATTTTAACTTTCCAGAGTTTTGTGATAATAAACCTAGTAGCTAATACCAGGAATTTAGTAAATTTGTACATAAAATTTATATCATCTTAATTGTCAGATATAAATGCCAGTCTAATCCTAAGGAATCCCATATTAGCATATAGAAGACATTTAATTTTCTAATGAATAAATTGTTTCAGTTGAAACTATTGGCATGAATAGCTGATCATCAATACTTATTTGATAGAAGTGTGGTTCTTAAATGATGTATCTCCTCTATTCAGCTTCTCGGACCTGCAGACCTGACCAATTCAGATGTGAGGATGGCAACTGTATTCATGGAACCAGACAGTGTAATGGTGTAAGAGATTGCATAGATGGAACTGATGAAGTGAACTGTCATGTTGGTAAGCAAAATGAACTTAAAAGTTTGCAGATGTCAGCATGCCTACATATCTGAATATGTAGGAGCCATATTCCTTAGGCCATGTCCTAGAGCAGGGGTCTCCAACCTTGGCAACTTTAAGACTTATGGACTTCAACTCCCAGAATTCCTCAGTGAGCAGGAAGCTGGCTGAGGAATTCTAGGAGTTGAAGTCCACAAGTCTTAAAGTTGCCAAGGTTGGAGACCCCTGTCCTAGAGAATCTCATGGTAATTTCTGATCAGAGATTTCTTCAGTTGGTGATATTTGCTCCCTAGATCATGACCTTTGAGGCTTTTATCTTACTGCAGCTCAGTATTACAATTTTACTGATTGATCATAAATTAGTATTGATTCCCTGAAACTGATAATTGAGTTATACCGCAAAGAGACACTAAGTTGGGCATGGAGCTATCTATTTAATTGTGGTTTTTCTTTGCATCTTCCAGTTAATCAGTGCAGTGGACCTGGAAAATTCTTGTGTGGTACTGGTGAGTGCATAGATTTCAACAAAGTGTGCAACCAGAAACAGGACTGCAGGGACTGGAGTGATGAGCCTCTCAATGAATGCAGTAAGTTGTAGTTAAGAAAACCAACTATAAGCAAAAATGTTTTCATCTGGTTCTAATGAAAATTTCTCATCTCAAGGAATAATGCAACATCTTTTGTAATAGGCCACATTCCAATCCAGAATAGTTGCAAACAATTGTACAGTTTTCCCCCTCTGAAAAATTTGCATCACTGATGCATCCAAATAAATAACAACTTGAGTGGAATTACTAGTTCTTCTCCTTTCCAGATATAAATGAATGTTTGGTGAACAATGGAGGCTGCTCTCACATCTGCAGGGATCTGGTTTTAAGTTACGAATGTGATTGTCCAGCAGGCTTTGAGTTGATAGACAGAAAAACATGTGGAGGTAAAGATCCTGAAAAAGAATACATTTCTGAAGTTACCCTTTGTTCATATTACGTTGCATCTATGAGTATCTTTATTTTTCCCCCTAGACATCGATGAATGCCAGAATCCAGGTATCTGCAGTCAGATTTGCGTCAATACCAAACTGGGCTATAAATGTGAATGTAGTCGGGGCTACCGAATGGATCCACAAACAGGAGTATGCAAAGCAATTGGTAAATAGTTTGAAACAAATACCCAACTCAAATTCTGTCATAGGGTCTTGGAAAGGTGTGGCTAACACTTCTTAGACTGATTAACTGTTGATCAATTTCAATTTCAAATTTATTGGTCACATACACAGTCATACATGGTATGATATGTAGTGAAATGCTTACGCAGCCGTGGGTAAGTTAAGGTAGGAAGGGAGGGTGGGGGTTAGAAAATTAGTTAAGGGTAGTTGGGAAGGTGGGAGTTAGATGCAGACATGGTTCTTGTTGTGGTCCTGAGTGTGCTTGTAGTTC
>JAEANM010003355.1:0-13722 GCA_017656035.1 Myanophis thanlyinensis
GTGCTATACATAAGAAAGGAAGATTTGGTTCTTCGGATAGATCCTCATGTTTACCAAAATCCACGTTCTCTGGGTACTTCAATCTTATTTCATAGGGTTTAATTTTTTGTTCAGTGATTATCCTTGAATCTTTTGTAATTTGCTAACAGATTGCCCACACAGTACTATAATTCCTCAGTTCTCTCAGATGAAATAAAAATAGGTTAAATTGCCCTCAAAAGGAGGACATTATAGGGATGCAGTGGTGCCATGACAAGGCTGGGTTGGCATAATAGCAGCACCTGGAGAATTCTCTGTGAATTATTTGGACTGGCCAGCGCTTGTAACTTTTTGGACTCGCTTTCCTGTTGTCGTCTTGTGACCCTCTGATTTATGTTTCCTACATTGTTTCTAAATATGCATCATTTTTAATTTTTTAAAATTTGTTCTTAATAATCATGGTAGATTTTTTTTTCCAGAAGTGCAGCAATTCATTTTCAAAAGAAATGAGATTTCATTAATGGTATATCTAAAATCTCATTGCTTTACCATGGTGAATGTTACTTTAGAAATTAGTCAAGTCAAAAAGTGGAATAAGCAACCTTATGTATGTGTACTTCTATCTCTCTATGTGTGTGTATTTTATGACGACACTAAAAGTAATATAACAATCTTTATTTCAGTCAGAGACAGGCAAAAAAAGTCATAAAATTACACAAACAGAACAAGAGCAACCATTTCAGCAACTGAAATTTAATATTACTACCATTACACTGTAAACATTACAGTTATAAGTTTTATACTGATGCTAATGCAAGCAATAAAATACAAGCTGGGATAATATTAAAAATTGCTATAATAATCATTAATAAACTCTATATCTAAAGCTAATTAAAAATCGGTATTTATTTAGTACTGATTTGTAAAATGTAAATATCTATTCAATGTTATTTCAGAATTTACAAAATTTGCTTACACTTAATCAGCTTCTGGTGAACCGAATAAACTACAGCACTTTGCACAACGTTACAGAGGGATTATAATCCATCAGCCACATCAGCATGCTCTGGCAGTCTTGTCAATATCAGAGAGATCAAACTATTACACATCTCTATGCAGAAGACATTGAAGGATGTGCTTAGCAGTCTCAAGCTGGCCTGTCCTCAGGGGCATGGCTGTTCCATATATGGGATCATCTCGTTATCTGTCCTCTGCAACCACAGAAGAGAATGCATTCAAAGACATCAATATTACTGCTTTCGTGCCTTTGAAACATTCAATCGCCAGAACTATGCCACTTGAACTACTACGTACTTCCAATTTTCAGCAACCATCTTAGATACCCTGCCTGAAGTTGTCCAGAATTCAGAAGTTTACAGAATAACAGAGTTGGAAGTGACCTTGTAGGTCACTTAGTCCAACTCCCTGTTCAAGCAGGAGACCCTATACCATTTCTGACAAGGGGCTGTCCAGTCTCTTCTTGAAAGCCTCCAGTGATGAAGCACCGACAACTTCTGAAGGCAAACTGTTCCATTGTTTGATTGTTCTCACTATCAAAACATTTCTCCTTATTTCCAAGTTGAATCGCTCCTTGATCAGTTTCCATCCATTTTCCCTTGTCTGCCCTTTGGGTGCTTTGGAAAACAGCTTAACCCTCTCCTCTGTGGCAGCCTCTTAAATATTGGAACAGTGCTATCATGTCTCCCATCATCCTTCTCTTCACTAGACTAGCCATGCCCAGTTCTTCAACATAGTACAAGTTTATTCGCATCCCAAAGAGCAGAGGCTATCTGGAGAAAACCACAGAATGCTAACTCAGCAGGGTCTATGGCAATTTGCTGTGGCCAACTCACCACTTGCCATAACCATCTCACCACAGGCAAATTGCTGTGACCAACTTGCCATGGGACAATTCACTGCAGGACAAGAGTTACACTGATATCAAAGAAATGGTGGAATAGAATCATTAAAGAAAGGATGCAAAAGGAGGGAGAAAATTTGAATGATAAAATCAAAAATGTTTTTAAAAATTTATTTTAAATAATTGAATTGATAAATTGTCCTGCAGTGAGTTGTCACACAGCGAGTTGGCCATGGCGAGTTGTCCCATGCAAGTTGGCCATGGTGAGATGACCACAGCAAATTTTCTGTGGCAAAGTGTCCCATTCAGACCTCAGCACTGGTCTCTTCTTCTACACAGATTTCTAACCACCTCCAACGACAAGAAAACGAGACAGTTTTAGCCAGCAATTAACCATAGCTATTCATACGCTACTGTATGTTAGTCTCACCTCAAGATACAGATATGTCTCAGGACCTAATACATTGACCTTAAAAATACAGCCTGAACACTTTTTAGGGATTTGATATAGAAGGATCCTAACTCCCCTTAGAGCACGGGTGTCAGATTCGCAGCATCACGTTGCCGTCACATGACGTTTTGCAACATTTTTCCCCTTTGTGGAACTGGGGTGGACGTGGCCTCCAAGTGACGCATCTGGCCTGCGGGCCACCAGTTTGACTTAGAACGTCCGTGCCAACATTTTGACTTGAAATAGCCCAAGGGCTGGTAAGATATAATTGCTATCTTTTGATCTATGAAATGGAAGGATGGTATTTGTGGGGAGAGTAGTTGCTTGTACCTTTCCGCCACCTAAAGAATGAAATCTCCTCTACTCACAATACTTGACACATGTTATCCTTCTATTTATACGCCCTGCTAAAGTTCATAATTTTATTTTTACATATAATTAATATCCAACTTCTCCTTATAGAACACAGACTCCCCAAGGCTCTTCTAAGTCCAACAAAGATTCTGAAAAAATAACTGCTTCATCTGCATACATCAAGATGTTAACTAGTCTAAACTATTTTAATAATAAGATTTTTATATACAAGAGTAAAATAACGCTCCCTCTGCCTTTTCTGAATCTTTTATCCTTGCTTTTCTCTGTCATTGGGTTTTAATTCTGTTTTGACTATATCTTTTATATGATTGTTTTACTTTTTATCTACAAACCACCAGAGATAGTGAAATGGGTAGTGACTAAATTTGATAAATAAATGAAATAAAATAGTTAAATAATAGAGCCAGAATGCAGCCCTGGTTTTCAGGTGCTAACAACACTGTCCCTGAGAGTTGTTTCTAACTTTCAATAATGTATCTGCATATAAAGTTCACAAATAGCAGGTGTCCTTTGGTTTCCAGAATAGGCGACTAGGCTAATGTTTACTAGCAGACTTAATCATGGTATTAAGAAATTTATCTTTAGCAGAATCATTCCTCTATCTTTTTTTAAAGATAGGGATTACAATCCTCCATGAGCATACTGATTGACAATAATTTAAAATAATTAAAAAAGACCACCACCGTACATTTTTCCATAGTTTTCTCAAGGGGTATTAAGTCATTTCCTGGAACTTTTCTCAAACTCAGTTGAGCAATTACATTTTTTATCTCTACGATCATTACCAGGACCGGTCTGGAAGCAATTTCTGGAATCCAAGCAGAATATTTTTCAAATTCTTTCTATTATTAACAAGAATTCCTATATATTTTTCTCAGATGAGCAATTTCATACAGAGGTCCTCAACTTATGACCGCAGGGGACCACAAAATTTCATTGCTAAGCAAGATAGTTGTTTAAGTGAATTTTGCCCTTTTACCACCTTTCTTGCCACAGTTCTTAAATGAATCACTGCACTTAGTAACACAGTTAAATTAGTAACACGGTTGCTAAGTGAATCTGGCTTCCTCGTTGACTTTGCTTGTCAGAAGGTCAAAAAAGTTGACCACATGATCTTGGGACACTGGAACTGTCATAAATACATAGCAATTGCCAGGTGTCTGAATTTTGATCACCTACCATGGGGATGCTGCAACGGTCATAAGAATGAAGCAGTCGTTTTTTTCAATGCCATTGTAATTTTGAATGGTCACTCAATAAATGGCTGAACGTTGAGGACTACCTATACTGGATTTAGTTGTATTACAGATCATATCTCAATATGTTTTTGAAACATCAAGAGTACAAAAGGACTAAAAAAGAGAAGTTTTAAAATCACTTACTATATAAAGGGGAACCTGAGTACAAAAATAATATTCTCGATTGGTGGGCAAAGGAATAAGGGAAGCAAGATTTTTTAAATGCTCCCTAGAACAGAGAAACTGACAGTATTCAGTTTAAGAAGATGGAACAAAATGTTTCAAGAGGGACACACACACCTTCACAAAACCTTCTGACACCTCGCAATACCTGTAGTTCAGTCTCACAGACCACCATGTGTGTTGAGATGCTCTTTTCCACCAGATGTGTTGCCTTCCTCAAAAGCTCTCTTATTTCTCTTTTGAGAACGATATTATAGTACGTAAAATCACAGCTTTATTTATATCACATTTCTACAGGTTTATCTGATTCATAAGGGCCTCTTTTCATTTTCATACATTTGATCATATGAATTCTCTCTCTCTCTCTCACACACGCACACACACACACATCTGGATTTTATATATGTCTGCTCATTTTTGCTCTTTATAGACTATTGCACTGTACAAGTGGAACAAGGATAGAGCTGTTTTGTGGGGTTTTTTTTTTAGTTTTTTTTCCTTCTATAACCTTGATTGCAACATTCCAGAAATCTGTTGTTTAGAAGCCTAAAAACCTAGAGAAGTTTGTAATTGGATGCACCTAACAATTTTCTAAGTGTGGTCTAGTCTTCATTGAGATCTGAGACCGGATAACTCATGGCTCCAGTTATGAATTCAACAGCAGAAAACATCAGCAAAAAATTTTTCCTTCCTTCCTTCCTTCCTTCCTTCCTATTGTACAAGAAAATAACTTTTTTTCTATGCTCCAAGTGGGAACAGCATCACAGCCAGGATGGTGCTTTGGGAAGGGACCTTTATCTGAGCTTTAGTAGATTAGATAAGAGGCCTTCTGCATTATATTCTACCTCCACATCCCTGCTTTAAGCAAAATCAGTGTGTATGCGCATGCAGATCACACATATTCATATTAGTAGTTGGATATGGCAAAGCCATATTTTGGGGACTGTTTCTATTATAATACAGTTGCCAAATATCCTTATGCCACAACCATACTTGATGATTGGAAATGTCCAGATATGAAAAATGGAACACGACACTCCCTAAACCCATTTTATAACTATGATTAATTTTAAAGAAGAGCATAGAGAACAAGGACGTCCTGACCCTGAAGAAGAGGAAGCCATCAAAATCTTTCTCGCTTTGTCCAAAAACAAACGAGAGGCTCACGTCATCTTTAAGATATCTGCCACTATTCCTTGCTGCAGTGAGATGTTCACTTAAATCTGATAATGTGGGATGTGGATGTTAAAATTCAGTACAGTACAGGACTGTATCCTCTATGGCAGTTATGAGTTATGTGCGCCTCTCTTGTTAGCTTGACAGACGCATTCCAGAAGAATAGATTCCAAATTGAAAACTGCACAGAAAACCCACTGACAATAGAAGCGTTACAGGAAGGTAATTTAATGTATACTAAGTAAGCCCGGCATTTAAATTTGCTGGAGGCAAACACTATACTCACAACTATGGTATTTGCCAGTAAAAAAATGATGTATAGCTGGACACAGGAAGTCGTTTTTAAAAGAAGTGGAAGCAAGCCCTACAGAGAGTGGTGCGCATAGCAGAGAGCATCATCCGCACCAAGCTCCCTGAACTGCACTCCATCTACAACAGATGATGCCAAATTACAGCCAGAAAAATAATGAAGGACTCCAGCCACCCCAACAACAGACTGTTCACCATGATGCGGTCAGGAAAGCGCCTCCACTCTCTGAAAGCCAACACAGAGATACTAAGGAGGAGCGACTTCCCACAGGCAATACAACCCTAAACCAAACCACAACAAACCCAGGACAATAAAGTATTCCTATAATCTACCTCTCTAAACCACTCCCTAACTTATTCTCCCTGTCTATACTATTCTCTTGGCCTACTACCTACGGTCGCAAGCGGTCGCATACACATTTCACTGCATTTCGTACCATGTATGACTGTGCATGTGATGAATAAAATTTGATTTGACTTGAAGTATCCTCCTACAGAAGATGGAACATAAGGCCATAATGGAAGCAGCTCTCTTTCCTTCAAGCCATCTTTCAATCCTCTAGATGTCATCAGTTAAAGTATCTGTCTTCAGCCAGCCATACTACTGATGCTCCTGGTACATAGCACCTAATAGTCTTGCCACCCATTGTTCACATGCATCTGATGCCAGTGTCAGCAGTTGACAAAGATCAATGGGCTGGAGTCTGTTTTAATAAGGGATGAGTGATTTAAAGGAACAGTTGCCTTCTAGAATTGGTGTACAATCTAGGCCAGGTGTGTCAAACTCGCATCATCGAGTGACATATAGGGACTTTTCTCCATTTTGCTAAACCCACCCAGTTTTAGCGGAGATCAGCATGTGATTCATCCGGCCTGCGGGCCACAAGTTTGACAGCCTGATCTAGGCCAACCTTCTTCAACCAGGATGTTTCTTGATGAGGTTGACTCCAGCCTTCCATTTTCAGACAGATTTCCCATTCTCTCACACATTTTAAGGGCAGCAATTTGAGGAAAGTTTCTTGATACTCAGACCCAGGCACTGATTTACAATGAGCAAGATGATGAGGGTATATGTATTTTAACCCCAAATCTTAAGATCATGGGAATCATCTGGAGGGTATATGATTGAAAAGCATAAATTTAGGCCTTTTTCATAAAACAATAGAGGAAGAATTAAGTCCATGTTTTCCTTGCTATTCTGTGCACTGGATCATGGTCTTCAATCTTCATGATGATTATCACTTGTATTATGCTGCAAGTCTTTGAAGCAATTATGTAATCTTGCAACAATGTTGTAAGTACAGGTAGGTCCACATTACACAAAGCATGTAACTTAGTCTATGATTTTATATTATTTATCTGGAAGAAAGTCAGTGCATTCAGATAATTTATGACATGACAACACTGAATTGCAGATTTCCTGATTCAGATCTTAGCATCATCATCTCTTCCATTCCTGCAGTATTTGCAGCTGGTGTCTTATTCCTAAATTCTTCCTCTAGAACTTGAAATTTTGGTTAAAAAGAAAGCATAAAGGATAAGAATCCAAATAATAGCAAATCCTAGATTATAACCTGAATTAACATCAAAACACTGAACTCAACAGAACATTTCAACATTGTTGGCCAGAAGTGAGCGCTCGTTTCCTCAGAGAGTTCTTAAAGACTTCATTACCTCTGAAAATCTTAGTGAACTGTGACTGACATTAAATAACCTTGTTAATTCATAATCTACAGTTCATTAATTCATAATGTGTAATTAATTAATTATTGACTTCTCAATTCATGATGTGTCATTTGTAAGGAGACTTACAATTTGCACATTTATGGCATTTATTTAACAAGACACAGTTCAAGATGAGGCGTATTTTACCCAGCTTACCAAGTACATCCTTTTGGTCTACAACTTTATAAAACCTCTTCGAATGTCTATTCTTTCGACATGTGGAGCTTATGTCCGTAACATATACCTTTAATCTGCAAGACAAGGCTGATGTGATTGAATGTTGTTCCATTAAAGAAAGGCTGCATTTCTATGAAATTTGATGGGAAAGTTTTAATTTATTTTTCTCCCTGACAAATACCCATTTATGTACACAATTTTGCGTGAGGAGTACAGTGGGTTGACCAGTATAGAGAAGCAATTCAATAATGTGAGTTTCTATCTGGCATCTGAAGTGGTAAACTTCAAACATGCATTTACGGCTTGATTAGGACACTATCAGTATCCAACAGCATTTGACACATATCACTTACTTGTCATATCACATATCATGATACTTATCTGCATCTTAGACCTGTAGTTTACTCAGCAGCTATTTCTGAGAGTTGCTTTCACTGGAATCCCTTACAAACAAACTGGTTTCCTTCAGCAGTGCTGTCACAACGGTAGGAAAATCAAGAAGGAATCCAGTTTAATTTTGTCAGAGAAAATTTAAAGCCCAAAGAAGATTTTCACATACAGTTATCTTCGTCCAAGGACACAGCAAAGCCAGGACATTCTAAGAAAAGACAAGTCTGTCACAGCAAGCATGTAGTGCAGAAGCCCTAGGACAGTAGTAGCAAACCTTTTATTTACCCAGTGCCGAAAAGTATGTGCTTTGCGCATGCCATCTGCACGTGTGCACCTCCTCCATGTGCGCTCCATGTGCAACTGCACCATCTGTGCATGTATGAGCTTTTACATGTGCAATGCACACGTGCTACACGCAGGTACTCTCACACACATGAACAATTGCGTGTGCATGCATAGGAGAGCTCCAAAGACCAGCTGAATTTCCTGCTGCAATCGCGCACGTGCATAGGAGACGCCCGAAGACCAGCAGGATCTCTGCAATTGAGCATGCGTGCATGTGCAATCGCATGTGCATGTCATGCTCAGCTGGAGGTAAGTTGGCCGACAGCTTGTGTGCCCAGCAAGATGGCTCTGCGTGCCACCTGTGGCACCCGTGCCACAGGTTCGCCATCACTGCCCTAAGATCTCATTTGGTAGCCAAATACAAGAAGCCATGAAGCTCTGGGAATCTTGTGAACAGAACTTTTTGGATATTCAGATCCTTTTTCTTTCCTATCCTGTAGCTTGCTGGCCCTTTTCAAAAGAGAGTGAGAAATCCAAATGAGAAAATCGAAGGGCTATCATTGTTTTTTCCGGAAGCCCCAGAAGTAATTTATTATTTTCCCAAAGCAGGAAGTCCAATAAAACTAAAATAGAGGAACATAACTAGCATCTTCTTTTGTTTGAAGAAATAGCTAACCAGTCAATCCAAGAATTTGTGTTAGATATATTTTTTTTCTCCTCTGTGTTGCTAAATTAACTATTCATCTTGGAGAAAGTTTGAGGCACCATTTAGAAGGGGAGGAAAGAGTAAGCCTTTAAGGAGGAACTTGGACAAAAGATACTGTAACACAGAGATAGAAGAAAATGTGAGAAAGATAAAATCGAAATAGCCTCATATTGACTTTGTTTAGTGTAAGATGGGACAGAGATACACTTTGACAGGCTTTCAAGGTTATATGATCATTTCCTACAACAATCGAGTAGCATTGCTGAAATCCCTACGCTATCTGTTTTTTGACCTACCTTATTTGAAGGGCTGACAGAAAGAGAGATGAAAAGTCTGGGGTGGGGGATGTAATGTATGAATTGGTGGAAGCAAATATGGTTTGCAAGATTCAGAAGACAGAGAAAGGCATAGTGTTCATGCAAACCAGTGTAAGCTGTCTTCTTTTCCTTATTTCCTGTAATTACTTTAACTTTTTTCTTACTCCTTTTTGGTTCTGTCTACATTACATACTCCAAAAGTAAATAGCACAATGGGTGTGCGTGTAACTACTTAAGGATAGTTGGCATAAATTATGCTTCTATTGGCAATATATTCTAGCAAACACCTCTGCATGATAAACTTATTATGTAGTAGAGGAAACCACATCAATATCTATACAATAAGGAATGAATCATCAGCGTTTAGGGGAAAAAAAGAGAATTACAACCTAGATCATTACACAGCATACTACTACAAACATGTTTTATTATCTCCCAAATAAAAAAAAATGTTCAAACAAGGCAAAAGAAGCCCTTCCTCCTTCTCACCTAACCATGACACAAGCATTCCCTCGTAACATTTCTTTTCTATCATGGCCACCTGATGTTGCCTTCATCTTGACCCCAGCCAATGAGTAAGACAAACTCAAGTCATCTTTAGTGTACTAGCAGTAAAGTACATGTACACCTTGATTTACGACTGGCCACTTAGTGACTGTCTGAAGCTATGATGGACCCAAAACAAGGTACTTAGAACCCCCACTCAGTCACATCATTGCATTTCGGATGCTTGGCAACTGGCTTGCATTTACATCTGTTTGCAAAGTCCCGCATCATGCGACTGAAATGTATGATGTTTTTTGCTGGAAACCAATGTTTACTTCTGCTTTCCAGGAAAAAAAAATGCCCATTGTAGATGATGGGTTTGTTTAGAGACTGCAGATTCACTTAATGACCACCACAGAAAAGTTGTAAAATCAGGTTGGTCATGTGATGACCCACTTAATAACTGGCATGACTTACAACTGTGATTCTGGGCTCAATTACAGTCATGAGTGCTGGACTACCAGTCGCATTCCCTCTTATTCAGACATAGTCCAAAAGTAGCCCCAACATGCATACAGCGTTATAATGTGACCTGGTATCTTGGAAGAAAATGAAGAGACAGTCGGTGAGTAAGAACAAAGACAACAGAGGTCAGTCCCCAGCAGGTCTGGCACTAGGGACATGTTGTGGGGTCCACCAATCAAGCTTTGTCTGTCTGGATCCAGGAGGAGCCTTTTCTGCAATGGCACTTGCCCTCTGGGACATCATTTCCCACAGTGAGATTAGCCCCAACCTTGTTAGCCTTCCGAGAAGTACGTAATACTTGGTTCTGCCATCAGGCCTAGGGATCCCCTGGAAGCATGGAGTCTGCTCCATTCAATTCAATCCTTTGTCAATGCACAACATGTGTGCAGCGAAACTGAATACATGGCTGCACTGTGAATAGTTTAGAATACACTCTCTCTCCCGTCTTTTTGTTATTGTAGTTTAACTGTTTAAACTGTGTTTTAATGTTTATGGATTTAATTATCTTATTCGGCTTTGCTTTTAATTGTAAGAGATCCAATACAATCCTTGGAGGGAAAAGAATCAGATGGAGAAGGTTCACAGGTAATAATTAAATAAAAATCAATAAGAAGTTATTTATGATGCTACTAGAAACAAAGTGCAAAAATGTGGCCTGCCGTCTTTCCTGTTATGGCTCCAGAGTAATTTTGGTGTCTGGGGAAATTTTACAGGGCAAGGAGTGCCTTAACTGTTGCCAACAACTAGAGTCAGTTGGACTGAGATGAGCAGCTGTAGAAACGGAATATATAAATAAAAATGTACCAGTTTTACCAGGGTGGATCCTACATGTTCAATGTTCAATTTAATTTTCCCTTTTTTAAAACTATTTTTCTTTGTTGTTGTTGTTAGGGTTGAATGTATGCTTTTGTTTTGTTTCATTTTGTTTGTCTTACTGTTTTGTATTTTATTTTCTATGATAAAACAATAAATAAAAAATAAAACTGCACCAATTTCACCCTAAGAAACTCCTGAAACTCTTTCCCTAAAGGGCCCGGTCCCCATCGTTTTTGGAATAAGGCCCTTCACAGACCACACAAAACCTTGTGGGGCCCTGACACTCCTAATTTGAGTCCCGTCTCCTCTAAGATGCAAAGCAGTTGACATGCTGTTTACCCTGTTACCATTTTCTTCCTTCCAATTTTGTTTTCACAATTAAGATAAGATAGATTGACATTGTAGAAGAGTAGCATCAAATCTATGGTGGGGAAAAAAGCACCAAAAAAAATCTAATGGCACCTTTTCCAAGGTATTTTATTAAAAGGCAAATGTTTTTGTGAGCTGCAGGTAGGATTGTGCAGAGCAACTCATACAAAGTTCCAATAGAAGAGAATATATATAGTTAAGGGTTTAAACTGTGGGGTCCTTGGTGTTTTCTAAGCATTACCCTAACTAGGTAATAACATCAGTGCAGTGTGGAGCTTACTCCCTATTTATATACAGTAGCTTGCTCTACCAGTTTTGGTGGGGGTACGATTTTCTCCTTGGTAGTTTCTTGGTTAGGATATAGTTTTCAGTTGTTTGCCTGGTGTTAATCCGTTTATCTGGCTGTTGGCTGCTGAAGATGTGTTCTGCTCTTTTTGTTTTCTTATCTTTTGTGTTGTCTCTTTTAAATGGTGTATAAATATAATTTATTTCTATGTGGCTATTGATGACTGATTTGTCTAAATGTCAAGCTTCCAGGAACTGGGAGTAAACTCCACACTCAGTCATACTGAAAACAATTCAAAGTTATTGAGGGAGATTGTTATCTGAGTAGATATTTAAACCTAGATTTTTTTTCTCCAGTGCATCTTCAGTATGTTCTTTTACACACTCAACAAAAAAAATACTAGGTGACTAAATCAACCTTGCAAAACTCTGGAATACAAAGAACCACCATAGAGAACATTAAATGTCCTACAGCAGTAGATGATCCCTTAGTCACACCACAGACATTTCTACAAACAAATCCATACCTGAATAACATCAGAACTCTACTCAGGGTGTGTGTGTATGTGAGCAGTTCGTAATTTGTAGTGTCAAAACAACAAAAGGGAAAATATACTGGTCCAAATAGCTTTACAATTAAAAAAAAAAAGCTCACCTGTGTTTAAAAATGTGCCCCCTCCCTTTAATATTATCCCATTTCCATTCTTCTTTTCCCCCCCCAAGTATCTCAGAATGGCCGTGTTGCAGACCACTCGCGTAGTAGTAGATTAAGCCGTGAAAGAGTTCCCGCCAAGATCACCCAGTGGATCTCTCTGTCCCAGATTGGGCCGGAACAAAAGTTACTCGCTCCTCCTAACCTAAAATATCCATTTCCTAGTTTTCACCCTGACTCCAATTTTGTCCGTCCACCCACACACACACCCCCGCCCGCGTCGCTGATTCCCACCCGGTATAAGAAAGAAGGGCTGCTGAGGGATTTTTATTTTTTTTTGGGGGGGGGGGGGCGACCTACCGCCGGCACGAAGCGCCAAGCAAGGGGTGGGACACCTTCTTTGCAATTGAAAGGGGAGAAGCTCTGAGGAGCTCTCCCCCTTGAGCAAACTCTGCCGTATTGTAAGCTTTGAGCAACAAAGGATAAAAGGAGGGGGGGGGGGGAAGCTCCTCAGACGTTCAAGCAAGAGAGTTCTTTTCTTCTCCTGAATGCATAGATTCCCCCGTCAGCCAGTCAGTTTCCCTCCCTCCTTCTATCTTCCCCAGCCTGGGGATTTTACAAAGCTGGCTGAAAGACGCCCGCCTCGCTTTTCTCGCAACTTGTTTTCAGCCAGCCGACATGGCCGGCCATCGCCGGCTCCGCCCCTTGCCCCTCTACCTCCTCTCCCCCTCCCCCCCCCCGCGCTCGCTCGCGAACGTCCGCGCCGTGCGTGCTCGCGCCCGCGGTCTTGCAGGGTTCTCCCCTCTGCCGCCCTCTTCCAGCGGGCTCTTCCTTCGCTCTTCCCTCCCTCCCACGCCTTCCCTCACTCCCTCCCTCCCTCTTTGCCCCGCCGCCTGGAATGAAGATGGTGGCGAGCGTCCGAGTGCAGAAGCTGGTGCGCCGGTACAAGCTGGCGATCGCCACGGCGCTGGCCATTCTGCTCATCCAGGGCCTGGTGGTGTGGAGTTTCAGCAGCCTGGAGGAGGACGACCAGGGAGAGGTAAAAGCGGGGTGGGGGGGGGGAGGAGAAAAAAAAAGCCCCAAGTGGGAACCTGCAAAGGATTTGCGTCGCGCGGGAGAGCTGCTATCCCCGGCGGAGGAGGAGGAGAGGGGGGAGCAGAAAGGAAGAGGCTGGCGCCCCCCACCCGGGAAAGTGGAGGGTCGGGGCGGGATCGGTGCCAAGAGCAGCCGGGTGGACTTTCCAGTGCCCGGGGCTTGGGGGAGCGAGAGCTAGTGGCGGCGCCTCGGGTCAGCCTTGATGTACGGGGCTGGCAATGGGGCTCTCCGGAGTGGAAAGGCGCCCGTCCGCTCTTGGAGGCGTGCGGGTGTTTGATGCCTTGGGGTCTCGGGCGTCCCTAGTGCGTGAAGAACTGAGAGG
>JAEANM010003356.1:0-22544 GCA_017656035.1 Myanophis thanlyinensis
TTCTTTCTTTCTTTCTTGCTGTGATGTAGGTGAATCAGAAAATGCCCCACCCCTTCTAGGTTTATCTGTCAACACTCTTCTTCCAGATCCTGTGGTTTCAATTGTTGCTGCTGAACTCTACAATGGTATTTGAGAGACTCCCAGTGCCATTGTGTTGTTTATCACTGTAACATATCCACTAATCTTGTCCTTCCTTTAATGGCTGTGTTCTCTGTTATTTCAGTTACATCTATAACAGCGTTCTTATTGGAAATTCAGGGCCAATTCTCCCAAGTGCTATTGTTATCCTTTTTTTTTTTCATTTACATATCCCATTAAAATAAATGAAAGTTGTGCAGCAGGAGGGCTTGGTGAATTGCACGTAGACACTTCACTGTATTTCTTTTTCAGTTCTGTCATAATGAGGTGAAGCATGTTCAGCATTTCAGCATCACTGATATTTCAAATATTTTTTCCATTAGCATTTGACCTGTTCATCGCCTTTGTCTACCTGTGAGGCCCACGTGTGTATTCATGTATCATATATATGAGTCTACAGATGAAAAATGAGTAAAAAAAACAACTTACTGAAAATATTTCAATTATACAGTATACATAAGCACTAATGTTACTTTAAAGCAATAGAAATAAGAACAACTTAATATCTTATTTTGCTGCTTTGTGTGTACATTAAGACTTAATATATTTAAATGACCAGGTACAAAAAGTTTATTTATAGCTCAAATTGTCTTTTAATGGTGCATTTAGCTTAGTTATTAAAATTAATTTGCATGTGTTTTATGTAGAAGGTTGCCTCTGCAACATATATATAACATAACATATACATAGCAACTGAAGATATTTTTGCTCATATTGTCTTTCCCTATGCCATATCAGAGCACTTCTTCATACACTGAAAGATGAAGTAGAGCTGTACCCAATGACAGGCACTTTTAATCTTTCTTTTAATACTTACATGCATATGGAACTCTAACTAGATAGGCCTATTTCAAATCAAATCAAATTTTATTCATCATATGCACAGTCATACATGGTACGAAATGCAGTGAAATGTGTATTTTATATAGATTTCAGAAGAATTCAGAATCCCAGTCTTCCAAGGTCATATCTGCCCATAAAGATCTCCTACACAGACATTCATGTTTAGTGTCTGGATGTCACAGAATACAGAAAAGGCACTGATGTGAAGTAATGGTTTATTTCAAAATGTATGTTATACAGGAAGGGGTTCACATTGTTTCCAACATTCTCATTTTTGAAACGGTTTTTAACAATGATAAAGAGACATAGGAGTTTTATAACAAAGAATAAAATCATTAGCCATAGCAGCATGACTAAGAAGCAGAGCTGGCTTCAATTGATTTTGGGGGATTGGATAAATAAGCTTATACTGTATTAACTTCACTAGCTTTTAGACTCATCAGAGATGGGGAGTTTCATGAAATGGTTACTATTTGTTCTAGGAAGGTATATGATTGGATTTAAAGTGGAGAATTCAGAATAAGGAGCTTCATGTTGTGTTAAATTCTTTTCACTAGACACTGTATAAGTATGTAACCAATAGAATATATCATTAATTAATTGATTAAATACATCAGTGTTTTGAAGTAATATTTGTTAATTGTTAAATTGGTTGGTTTTGCATAGGCAGGTTTCAGATAAATAGATAAGAATCCAAATTAACTAAATTTAAATTGAAATGTTGATTTTGTAAGGAAAAAAACTTAAAGTAAAGCTTATGATATGGTCAGACAGATGTGCTTTATTCTTTGTCCTGACCCATTCTAAAGATCCATGGTAACAAATTTAAAATGTTTAGCATTGTGGAATGAATAAAAACCTCTTCAATGCATCTCTCTGCAGCATGTGACAAACTTTCAGTTTCTACAATGAATCTGCCAAAGCAAATGGAGTCGCCTATCAATAAACGTCTTTCCTCCTCCATAGCAACAATAACTTATTCCATTGATAAAGGCAAGTGAATGTGCTGCTCATTGTTGCCGCAGAAATAATATCCTCTCTTTTTAGTTCCAAGGCATTCATTCCTCTTTTTCTCTGCCTGCTTTCCCCCCTCCCAGTTTTCTTCCTTACTGTTCTTTTTTTCAATCCACTAATCTTTTGATAAAAAAATAATACAAAATTCACTGTAATGCTGAAAATGTATCTTGGGAACCAAGACTGCTCTAATTACATGTTTATCAGTCATTTCAAAAGTTTTGATCACATTTTAAAGTATTTCTAGTTCATATCTGGTTCATAACAGTGGTAGTAAAGAATACATATTATATCTTACTGAGCTATTGCTTTAAGAGCACCAGGTAGAACATCTCAACTAGGACAAGAGAAGAAGACAAGAGCCTTGCTGACTTGTCTTGACCAAGGGATAAGACAGACAGACTGCATGTGCATACCCATATACACATACACAAAAATACACTCAAACTTTGTTACACAAGTGAACAGGATCTACCTTGTACCTGTCCTTTGGAGTCAGTATACTTTTGGATTTCAGTCACAAAAAGCTGTACTAATGGGAGAACTATACTAAGGATTTTCCAATAGCCAACTTTTCCTTCTGACATTTTTTTCTACCAGCAAAATGGCTTGAGAATATTTTCCTAATTACAGCCATGTGGAAAGGAGGACAGAATTGTGCTGTAACAGTATGTTTCTCTTTTAAAAATTGAAGTATTGTTATCATTATTACATCTGTGATATGTCAGTTTATGCAGTGAAGTCAGAGGTTTTTACTGTGACTGCCTTTAAGCTATAACCCAGGAGCAATAAGATACAGCACACAGAGTCTTTTACTATATACAGTGATTTATCTACAGTAGTATACACAATACATGTGGCAGCAAATATCTTAGTAACTCACAGAGAATTTTGGTTCTGTAAACTGGTCACAATCAAACAAGGAACAAACAGCAAATAAGCACGAAAGCAAGGAAGGGAGGAACACCTACTAGCTTTCTTATATAACTTTCTCTTTAAAGGGAGTGATCAACTAGCTTAGTCATTCTCCTCTTGCATCAGCCCTGTAGTTATATGTAACTTCTTGTCACTGTTGCATCAGTTTCCTGTCAAGATTACTTCAGCATTTCTAACTGTTCAGCCCTTAAATCTATATCTTTGACATGATATACTTTAGGAGATTCTTCCAGTATTCATGTACTGGAGTTAAATATAGTGCAAAATGGCGCTTGCTTTCAAGTAAAATATAAATAAAGTGTGGTAGCTAAGAAATTACATTTAGAAATAGATTCTTTTCTAAAATACAAGCATTGCTTTCCATCTTAAGCTGAGGGTAATAATGCCCTTCTTAACAGACTGTAATAAGAATTGCAACAAGACATGAATATAAGCTTCAAATATGTTGAAGTGTTGTATAATTTCTTAAAATGCTTTGGATTCAAATTGTTCAACCATTTTTATAAATAATGTTAAATAATATAAAATATATTCTCAATGTAGTTGCTTTTATGCTGGTTAATATAAAAGAAAGTACTAAATGCTCAATTATTTTATTTATGGGACAACTTTGGATAGAATGTAAACAAGGATTTTGTTTTAAACCTTTGCTTTCACACTGTGATTAGGTCCCTTCTATGGTCAGGTGACACCTGATAAGTAGGCATCTTTTCAGGAATTAGAATTCAGATGTTCCATTTGAATGAAGTAACATCTAAAATAACTGTAACTGATTAGAAGAAAGCAACTAATAATATTTTCATTGTGGCATTATTTGTCCTTGACTGCAAGACTGTTAAGACAGAGCCTGATCAGTTTGTCCAGTAATTCTATGTTGAGGTTAGTGTATAAATTCAGTTTGTATATATGGTAGCAGGTTGAATAGAGACTGCAAGAGCTTTGCTCATGGTACATGATAGACCGAATATATTTTGGAAAGATCACAACTCAAACTTGAGAGAAAAGAAAGTAACCAAGCAAGAGGAAGAATTTATGATACAAATCTCTTGTACATACCGGTATATTATGCACATTTGGAGTCTACAAGTCTGCATTTGAGAATAGAGGTAATTAATTCAGATTGCTCATCCTCTCATAGAATTGGATAGATATTAATGCGTTATTACAGTAAATGACTTAGAAAAATATGTCCTTAATTACTGTTGGCAATATTTTCTTTTTCTTTCACATCTTCAAGAATTTAAGTATGAATATAGGCACTTTCTATTTTCCATTGATTTTTATGGAACTTCTATATAAATATGCTTCTTGCTAATTCTGTGTATTAGATTTCACTTATCTGGGCACTATGTGATGACTTTGTGCTGATTGAAATGAAGTTCAGTCTTGTGCATGATGTTTGTTCTGAAATCATCTTTTTCTATATTCATTACTTAAATCTATTAAATTCTTTTTCTATATTCATACTTAAATTCTATTTTCTGAGAAGTTTTCATCGATTCTTCACTTATTGTTAACTGCGGCTTAAAGCATGCTTCTTCTGGTCTTTACATATAGCTATATCTAAAATTCATATAGAATTTGCACTATAGCATACTTGCTGTTATCAGGCCAATGGCAAAATTTACAAAAAACAATTCTGTAAATTTTGAGACCACTAAAAAAAAAAAGACAAATTATAAAAATTGAACAAAACATAATTTGAATATTTTATACTCAGCAAAGCAGATTCTTAAATTTGAATTTAAGGCCTAAACAAAATAGTTCTCTTATGCTCCTTCCTGATCACCGGTGCTTAGAATATCACACATATACTAATCAATATATAGAAATATCATTGTATCTATCAAAGATGATAGAAGATTTAATATTGTAGGTAAGAACTTAATTGGCTTACCATAAAATTATACTTTTGATCATTTTCATAAATTCAATTCAGGGAAAAACTGTCAATACTTTTTAATAATAAGTGTTTTGCCATTTTATGTCTAATTCTAATAGATGCTAATACAATAATTTAATATATTTATTTGATTGACCAAGACCTAATGTGGGTTACACAATGAAAAATTATTTATGGAAGAATTAAATAAAAGGTTTGATCTTTAAAATGTATTTAGCTTTATTTTTTGTTGTAGTTTAATTCTTTTGTAGATCTTGTTTATTTTTATGTTTAGTTGCACATTTTAAAAGTTATTTTTTTTCATTTGCTCCCATCTTTCAGCTCATCGCATGCACCTTAGTCCAATGGAAAATTTTATCATTTCTCGACTATTGACTCCCACACAAGCTTCTTTAGCCAGAAGCAGAAGTACTTTAATGTTTTCTGAGAGGTATACTGATTCAGGTAAAGCTAATATCTTCAGGAATATTTTAGCTACTTAAAACAAATTTTCCCATAAAATAGTAAATGTAAAGAATCTAGAACCATGATGGCGAACCTATGGCATGGGTGCCACAGGTGGCACACAGAGCCATCTTGCTGGGCACACAAGCTGTCAGACAACTTACCTCCAGCTGAACATGCACACGCAATTGCACGTGCACACATGCACAATTGCAGAGACCCAGCTGGTCTTCGGGCCTCTGCTGTGCATACACACGATTGCAGCAGGAAATCAAGCTGGTCTTCGGAGCTCTCCTGCGCATGCACACATGATTGCTCTGTGTGCGTGAGTGCCTGCGCACAGCACGTGTGCATTGCACATGCAAAAGATGCATGCATGCGCAGATGGTGTGATTGCACATGCAGCGCACATGGAGGAGCCGCATGCAAGTGCAAATGGTACAGGCAAAGTAAGTAAAAGGTTCACCACTACTGATCTAGAAGATTATTCATAACATACACATTCAAAATATATAGGGTCTACCATGTTAACACTAAATTAAGGACTTACAACTATTCATCTAGCCAGTGAAATTGTCATAGCTAAAACTATACTGGGGATGATAGGTGTGCTTTCAACCTTATATGTCTATTCATTTTTTTGCTTGTTATATGTGTTTCTGACTTTACTAACCCAAAGCAGTAATTTATTAGAAAATGAAGAATTTTGATGTCCTGATCTTAAACATTTGCAAATAAAGTGCTTATACACTTAATGTTAAGTTGCTTGAGCAAAAATATTATGGCTGTTTTAAAATGGGAAGGCAATTCATTAATGTTTTAGGAAACTATGTGTTTGGTTGTTTCTAATAAAATGGTGCCGTTTCTTTCCTCTTTTCCTTGCTTTCTTTGTCTATGTCTCCTAATGAACTTGCTATTGTACTATAACTCTTTAGTATTCCATATCTGTCCTTGTGTAGCATCAGCCAGCCCTCTTAAAACTTATTACAAGCCTTCCCCCACTCGAAGTGTGGAGAAAAAGAAAGCAGCATCTGCTTCCATGTCAGATTCAATGAAGGGAGCAAGTACAAGTGAAGTCTCACAGGTAGGTTTGAAAATTACTCATACCTTTTTAAAAAATAAATTTATATGTTCATGTTTTGTTTCCCTGGGATATAGATACAAATATGGACTTCTGCTTTCTTTTCTTTTATCTTGTATGCACAAAAATGTTAAGAAAGAAATCTTACATTAAGGATTCTTGCATTTGAATAAACTGTTAGTATTTTGGGGATTTTGTTTAATTATTTTTCCCTAGATATTTAGACTTCCTTAAAAGTGAAAAGCTTCTGATTATTATGTTGCATAAGAGTATTTCATTTAGCTTGGTTGTCTATTATCAGATATGGTTAAATTTCAGAAGTGATTTTTTTTCTTATTGTTGTATTATTCCACACACACTGTATAACACTGCTATGCTTTCTTAGATTTTGTATCAATCATTCACTGATAGCAATTTTGCAGTTTATTGATACTTCAGCATCAAAATGTAAAACTGAAATTATATGAATATTTTAACTGTTGATTAAAACAGTAGAAAGGCTATTATTACTCAGATTCCACTTGTGGGCTTCTGGTTTCCTCATCTGAGAAGGGAATGTTTGACTAGATTGATATTTCTTTTGATAATTACATTTGCAGGAGCTTCAATGAAATATAAAGTTTAATTGTACATTGTTTACTTATTTTTAATTAGGCTGCCTGATTTCATCCAATGTGACTCTGAATTCATACAATCTTAATTTAAAAATACAGATGAAATCATAAACTCTATTTTGTATATAACTTTTATTAAACTTTTAAAGAAGAAGATAGAAACTAATGCAAACACTGTATAAAGTAAGAAAGAAAAAAGAAAAAAGCAATCAAAGCAAATGGTACAATCAAAGAACTGAAGAAAAATAAGAAAGAAAAAAGATGTGTATCTCTGTACACATAATGAACTTGCCACAGTAATCATATTTTGGAATAATCATCCCTGGGTGTTTTTTCTATTCATTAATCCTAAAAGTTCTGGTTTCAATTGAATATTGATCTTTAAAATCCTCTATATTAAAGTGTGCATTTGAATCCATTTTTTAGCTTTTTTGCAAGTCTACCAAGCATGATAAAATATCACAAAACCACAAGCTCTAAAATAAAACCATGTACCATGCAAAGAACCCACACTCATTCTAGTCCAAGACTAGGCTAGAAATATTTTGAACAAGTTCAGAGTAGATGAATCTCTGGGAGATAATGTTCTTCTACAGGGCAGGCACTGCAATGTTTCTTAAGTCTCATCAAATAGCACTGTTTAAGAGATGGGACCTGAAGCACGCCAACTATGTCTTATCATACAGGAAGAGTAAAAATATGGAAGATAGAAGATGGCTCATATAACCAGACCCTATGAACATTTATTTTAGGTAATAATTCATATCTTGAACTGTACCCAGAACCTTACTAGGATTCAGTGCAGCTCATGAAGCAGTAGTTTTACTTGGGCTGGTACGCCCATAACTTTCAATATTGCTTTATTCTGGACCAGCAACTTCCAATTGCTTTCCAAGGGCAACTCCATGTAGAACCTCATTGGTTTAATGTAGGGTTTGTAAATAGCCATTTTGAAAGTTTTACTTAAACTCAAGATAAGCTGTGAGTAATTTTAATTACTCAAGATGAGCTGTAATTTGCATTTCATTTTAATAATAGTTCAAAGGAATCATCAAGTCCAGTCTCCTAGCCATTTATTGAGACAACTCAGAATCTAATGATAGCTTTAATACAGATCTGCTTAGCCATTGGTGGAAAACTAGATAAATTGCAATGAACAAAAAGGAAGAAAATGTGCTCCTGTTCTTTTTCTTTCTGTTCTTCCCTTGGTTTGTAAATCTAAGACATTAAACCACTGTTTATACTGAGCAAAATAAGCAGCAAAATACTTTGACCCCTGTCATCTTTTTCTAACTGGGAAATTATAAGGCACAGCAGTTATATTGTATTAGCAATATGTGTCTACTAGAAAATGGCTTGTATATGATAATTCTTTTCTACTTGTTGGGCTACTTGGTTCATCATTTGAACTAACTGGTTCATTTGGATTGCTATTTAATTCTTTCAAGTTTTTTTATTTTTTATTTTCTACAAATATATCATTGTATGAACAGTGTGGTACCTGGGAGTCAACCCTCTTAATACTTAATAGTATTGATCATACATTTTACAGTACATAATCTTAATACATTCCCAATAATAATGTTTATCAATTATAATCTCCATTCTCCACTCATTTAATATTTCATCATATCTTTTAGTTACAATCCCTATTTTCTATATATCTTGTTTTCTATCACCAAATCTTGATCGTATTAATCATATATAACAATCTATACAAGTCCAGTAATAGTAATAACACTGCACACATTATATCAAAATCATCTATCTATTAACTGTTCAAGTTTAATATCTATTCCATTACACATATATTTCCAGCAGTAAGATACATGTTAATATAGGCTATAGCTTCCCCTTACCAGATTCCTAATTCTTGTTTCCTTTCTTTAAATCCTTTCTTCTTAAATCAAATTGTGTTGTTATTAATCCCATCTCTCTAATTTCCCCACATATTTCTATCTATTTATGCCACTCCTGCCTTTGAGTTATTAATCCCTTTTTATCCATCATGTTTTATCAGCATTAGGTCTTTATTTGTTTGCTTTTTCATTAGATTTTCAAATTCCATTTTTAACACTGTATTTCTCTCTGTTTCACACTTTTGGCTACTTGTTTTGAGTTTTTCTTCTTTCTTTCCCCTATGTTTAATTTCAGTAAAATCCACCCTTGCCCCTAATCTTTCTCTCACTTAAGGTTTCCTGTTTCTTCCCTTTCTTTTTTAATTCTTTTAGAAAACTCTCCCCCCCCCCCAGGTTATTTCCTCATTTCTTATTCTTCTTAATATGAACTCATCTATATCATTCTGTATTTGCTGATTTGGTTGCTCTATTTTTACTTCTCTTGTTTTAGGTAGCTCCTCCTCTACCTGGACATCCAGTTTGCTTATAGTCTTTTGTGTCATATTTTCCAATTTTTCTTCCACAGCCTCCATTCAATTTATGTTCTTACATTTTGTTCTCCACATCTCCGTTGTATCATTGATGCCATCTCCTCCCAGATCTTCATTTCTTCCTGATGATGAAACATCTCATAAAATTTTGTTGTATCTCTCTTAAATTTCTTTTCAGCAACCAAATATTCAATTCCAAGTTACATCTCAATCCATTTTATGATTTCTGTAATTTCAAGTCCCCCTAACTCGAAAAATAGTCAATCTATCCTTCTAAATAGTCCCAAAGAGTTTTTCTACACCTCTTTAAATCAATTTTAATAATACAATGATATTCTGTAGTCCTTTGGGGGTCTTGTCTCATAATATATGTCCTTATTTCCACAATATCTTGTGCTTCCTTTCATT
Source organism: Myanophis thanlyinensis (assembly GCA_017656035.1). Taxonomy (NCBI): domain Eukaryota; kingdom Metazoa; phylum Chordata; class Lepidosauria; order Squamata; family Homalopsidae; genus Myanophis; species Myanophis thanlyinensis. The sequence goes on from JAEANM010003356.1 coordinate 9,771, forward strand.
AGCAGGTGGTAGTGTTGAATTAAAGTCGGGTTCAATATTAAACAAACTGTTCCTTTTTTAGTTTTCATGCTTTTATAATAAAGTTAATTTAAGTCCATAATTCCAACAGATCCAAATGCCTATCCAATCACCACTTAGCCAATTTAGAAAGTCAATTTTCTCAATTTTTTCACAATTTTTGCCTTCCTCCTTTAATCTTTTTCTGCCATTTTAAACTGTTTTGTTTCCTTTCCCCCTTTTCACTTTGCCACCTTTTTAGAATAGTTATGAGAGTATTTCTTTTTTATTGTTCTTTTGGGGGTCAAAATTACAATAAAACAAATTCTTCTCACCCGGTTCCACTGCTGCTCACCAACCCTGCTCCTACACTTCACTTAGGTGGTTATTGGTTGTCCCAGCTTCATGGCAGCCATATTTGACTGCCTGTTTGTCCTGCTGTGGCATACAGGGAATTAAGCCTGGAGGTTCACCGGGAGAGTTGTGTTCTCTCTCCCAACCTCACCGGACACCTCTCCTTTGTTTTGCTGCCTCTCCGAGGCAGCTTTCCGCTCCTATTGGAGCCCAAGAGCAGGGGAAGGCTAGAGCAGAAGCAGAGCAGTCCGCTTCTGCATCTAGTAATGCCGCAACATCAACCAGAAGTGCTATTTAATTCTGATATTGTGACAACTATTGCAAATCTCACATAATCAAAAGTAAGTACCTTGATAACTAGATTGGTTGCTTCTCAAAATAACAATAAGGTGGAATTCGTCCCTACTATTCAAAAGGGAGAAATATCATTGCTTCATTTTGGTAGGAGAAAGAGGTACAAATTCAGATGTTGGTTTCACTATAAACCGAGCTTGTATTTGATGCACAGCAGTTATACTTTCTTTCATAATGTTTCATAACTAAATACTTCAGTTCACAAAAAATCTATTTTAAGTTTTTAAATCTTTGGAAACTATTCTTTGTGGGGGTTTCTAGTTAGTCAAGGAAAGCCTGACAAATATTGGAGCAAGATGCTGGTAATATAGTGAGCTGTCTGTGGAATTGCTGAAGTGTTGTTGTCATTGTGTAGATCCTTCTCTGTTTTTTTTCTGGAGTGATAATGGTAAGGAATGAAAACTGAACTGAAAGGATTCTGGAAGTGGGTTTCTTCTGGCAGTGCACAGTTGGCTTGACTTGGCATCAGACTCACTGATGCAGCTTGGTTTGATTAAAATCTGTATAGCAAACAAGAATGAAGATACAATACATAATTGTGCACTGGGACTATAAAGACTTTTATACTTTCAGGTATTTAAACTTAAGGTTTCTTCCTTCTCAATTAATGGATGCTTGAATGGGCTTGCAGGCTTGATTTTGGTACTATATGCATAAAGAAAAGTAAGTTAAAAAGTTCTTAAAGTTCAGAGTTTGGATAGAGAATATACAGATTTCAAACGTGTGAAATGACCTGCTTATGCAAAAGGCAGGTCTGTGTATGTATATTTATACAGGAATCCGTATGTGTGTTTTTATCTACGTATACATACTGAATAATTGTTTTTTTCAGATAATAAAATTATATTATCTTTTTTAAGAATGAAAAGAAAAAGAAACAATCAACAACAACTGGCACATTATCTGGTTTTGGATCGCCTTTTAAAAAATCTGAATCCCCAGTAGCTGTATCTAAACAATCAGCTTTACCCATAACTCCAAAGTAAGAATGTTTTGCAAATTCTCATTGCTCTCTGAGTAAGCTTAAATGTACACAGTTTTTATTTTATAGTGTATTGTTTTCATCATGAAGAGTAAAACATATTTTTCTCTGCAGAAATGATCTGCATTCTTGTTGCCCAAATTTATGCTTGATAGGTTTATATTGAGAAAATAGCAGCAGCAGTACAAGCAGATACCATTTCTAGTTTTGACTCTACAAATGCAAGCCAAACTATATGAGGTAACATCTAGAGCTTGCCAGTAAGAATGTCCTGACTCCCAAAAGTATTCAGTCACCTTGCTTAACAAGGGTCTTCTGAACCATTCCACCTGATAGAAGTCAAATTTTCCTTTTTCAAAATGACATTGGCAGTATTTAAAATAAAGCCTTCTTTCATTTTCTTCCCTGTCCATGATTGCGTTACCCAATCTCTCAACTCTCTTGTCTCCCAAAATGTTGCTATTGAAATTATTGGTTACTTTCTCATCATCTTGTGTCCTTGCTCATATGTATACTCATGACTGAGGCTGTTAAGTGAGCATAATAACCTAATTTTGTAGGACAGCATTAGCCTTATTGGCCCCATTACGAAGGACTATTACAGAAAATATAGCTCAATGTTTTCATCTCAGTGTGCTTTCCTCCCTTAGTAAGCCTGTTTATATGTAATTTCATCAGAGAGCTGGCAGCTTGTTAAGTTGCTCATGATTTTGTTTGAATGCATATTGCAAAATATACAAGGTAGGTGTGCCAATGCATAAAGACAAAGGAGTACAGAAGTTAGGTGTAGAGTTAAATTTCTCAGGAGACAGGTGTCAATTTTGTCAACAACTAAGACTTCCTTTCCTTCAAGGTGTGGTAAGTAAAAAAGATACAACATCAGAAGAGAAATATAAGCACTGAAATTAAACTAGAATGGGGATAAAATGGAATTGCATCTTTGAATAGATAGAACGCAATCTATTAATGGCATATTTCAAATATAGATTTACGATTTTTACTTCTATTGTTCAGAGATCCTTAATTTAAATTCAGAGGTGGTTGTGGTTAAAGTGAAGAAAGGAAAGTGATGGAAATAACATGAGTAGGGTAGGAGACCTATTAAACATTCGTTTCTTTAATTCAAGGTCACAGCTGTGGTCCACTCTTGCTTTTGATTTTCCTGTGCTGTTTTCCTCCTTCCCCTTTAGCTATTATCACAGATAACATTGTCTTTTCCCCATTCTCTACATGGCAGAACATAGCTGCTTGAACCAAACCTAGGTGTTTGAGATCTGTACCAAACACCTGAAATGGTTATTGTGCACACAGGTATCTTCCTTAATTATGTTTGTATTAATGCAACTAAATCCCATTATAAGAATATAACTTTGAATTATGCTATACTATATTGAAGAGACTACATAGAAGTATAATTGTGTAGATCTGAAATTAGCCTGAAAGAGTAAAAATACACACATATATATATTTTACATTTATAGATACCACATAGATATCTCTTAGAATTCCCTTTAACCATAGTTTCAGAACTGACTTGCAGAGCTGACCATGGTGCGACAATTAGAAAATGACCTATAAAAAGTAAAAGATTGCATGAATTAGCTGTGGAATTCTTTAGGTTTCCCTCCCTATTTTCTTCTTCAATACAATCTTAAAACAAACTATGCAAACAGATGAATGCTGTATGTATTCTGTATGCTGTACTTTTGGTATATAAATACCAAGGAATGCTACTTCATGCATAAATAGCTTTGATAAGAGATGTTTTGAATACATTTTAAAAAGATAGAGTGCTTCATTCCCATATCTTTATATTTTATCCTCTCTCTCTCATCCTTCTCCTCTCTGTTTCCACATATACACATACATAATATATACATAAACATGGATGCACATTTATAAATGTAAATAGACATGCTATATTAAAACAAATCAATAAATGATAGATGAGAAATAGGACAGTGTTTGTTTGTTTGTATGTATTTGTTTAACATTAGAGCTGAATTTTTTCTATATATTAATAGAAAAATACCAATAAACATCTAAAATTAGTTTACAGGGTTAATCCAATAATTTATCTTGTGGCTCATTTTGGATTTAAATGGTTGCCACTTATCAGACCTGTTTCCAGTTAAAGTTAGATGTCTAGAACTTTCAATATATTCAGCAATATTTTCACCTGAAATAACTAATTATCAGGCTGTATCCCCACATAAATTACATTTAAAGGAATTTTTATAACTATATGGATATAAACCCCAAAATTGTATATCTGTCACAAATTCAATGTTTATCTCTTTAGATTATTGCTTTTGTTAATGAGGTTAATGGTCATGGTATAGCTAAATTGTTTCATGACATTGTATTGGTTATACTGTTTTATTTGTTCTTAAGTGGATTGTTGTTATTCCATTTTATATAAACTGACTGCATCTATTCTGTGTTGTCTTTCTGTAAAAAAATACAAACCCAACTCAATTCTATTTTCCCTTGTGTTATATTTTAGCTTAATGTTTCATTCATAATCTGATATAAAAGACTGAGAAAAACAGCCAAGACTATGATTAATTACTATTGGCTTGATTTTATTTTATAAGACAAAACTGAATTATTTGCAATCTATATTTTAGGGCAGTCTCAAAGACTTATCCACAGTCTCCCAAAACTAATAAAACATACCCAGCTTCTCCTATGAAAAATCGTACAACTTCAAACTTGAACCAAGAAACTCCTAAAAAAAGAACAGCAAAAGTTAAAGACAAGCAACAGGAGAATATTAGTCAAAGAACTCAAGCATCACCAGCTGAAGCTGTAAATCAATCTAGTGCTGAAAAATTTTCTATAGGAAAAATTGAAAATACTGAAGGTAGATTCTCATTTATTTGCCTTTGCTTCTGAAACAATTATTTGTTATACATTGGTTCAGTTGACTATTATTTTACATGATTAGTTCTGTCACTAATATTCAGGGGGTGGGGGTGTTAATTTAAACTTTACCATAAACAATGATTTTGCTCCCATTCACCCAGGTAGTTATGTAAACATAATGCGAAGAAATAAGAAGTAACTTGGTAAGATTGTCACTATCTCAGACAGATTTTTCATGAGAACACCGAAAGTCCAATCTTCTCATGCAAGGTTTCACAGTGGAATACTGTGCAGGCTTGCACAAATTTGTAAGGACTATTTTTAGCGTTTACAAAAATTAACGTGTTAGGATTTGAGCAAACCATTTGGAAATGATAGACACCATTGGTGGCGATGGGTGCTCTTCTTCCTGTATCCCTTAGAAATTATTCACAGAATTTTGTTAAGGAAGGTAAACTATGAAGATAGTATCTAGGAGATATTATTTATTAATCATTTATTTATTAATCAAATTTATATACCGCCCCCTCTCCCTAGGGACTCTGTAGTTTCATTGACTATGACTGAAAATTCAGCCATCAGAGTGATATTGTGTACGCATATAACTTGTTTACTGCCTTTAGACTAATATTCAATTGAAGGACATATTTTTAGGGAAACATGTAGCAGGGACTACTGATGCTGAAGAAGCAACTAGAATTCTAGCAGAGAAGAGGCGTCAGGCTCGACTTCAGAAAGAACAAGAAGAAAAGGAAAGGCAAGAAAGGCAAAAACTTGAAAGGTATCCTGCTCTCCCTACATTAATAACTATAACCTCTTAGTTATAGTGCAGACATGTGTAAGTTATACTTCACATATTTAATTAGAAATACTACTCTTTATACTCTTTAAGTTCTGTTACCTTGTTATTTGGGGCCAGTTCTTAATGATATAAATATTTAATAGAAAAGAAATAAATGTACTCGCAACAATATATTGTGATGTTTTGAAGGCTAGAAAAAGAAGAACTGAAAAGAAAAGAGGAAGAGAGGACTCTACTGGAAAAAAAGGATCGTAAAAGAGAAGAGGTAAGGAAATTGGAAGAGGAATTAGCAAAAAGAAAAGCAGAAGATGAAACAAGAAAAAGTGCTGAAGAAGAATGCAAACTGAGAGAAAAGCAAGAAAAAGAATTGCAAGCGATGCTTGAGATACAGGTGTGGTGATCTGATGGGTTCAGAGTATGTATTTCTCTTTATTTACAAGGTGCAACATTTTATATAATGAACTGAATATTCAGAAATTAAATTGTTGTAAAATATAATTAATCCAGATTAAGAATCTATAATTTCTTTTAATTTTTCTTTGCTTCTATAAATACTGCATATACCTTCTCCCTATAAATACTGCATATACAGTACCTTTTCCTTAGATATATGAGCCATAACAAATTTTTATGTATCATATCTATGTTTACTTAATACTAGAAACTTAATATTGTAGTTTGATCAAACTGTGTGGTGTATTGAAGACTCTGAATGTTACAGAATGAAATATATGGCAAGTTATACAAAAAACAACCTTTGATATTATTTGCATTCCTCTTTAAATAGCAAGTTATCGTAATGCTATCAAAATGTCTATGCCTAGACACAGTTCAAATGTCTGTCTTTTGAAATTTCCTTGACAGATCAGAGCCAATATTTCAAAGTTTTAATCCTCCTGGATCCTATTTAATCAATAAGCAAAGACTACAATATATACTTCAAAAGACACATTTTCTCTCTGACTTCTTCAGGTTAATCCATCAAAGAGTTTCTGCTTTGCATTGTGCTATATTTTAGGGGAAATTAGTGGCACAGATATGTGTATTCCCTATATGCAGTAATTACCAGGCAGGTACTGTAATGGGAAAATGCTCATTATTTTTACAGATGCTTGTATCAGTGCTCACAAAGGTATGCACATAATGCTAGCAGAGAATTTGAATTGAATTCTAGAGCTCTGTTTCAGAAAAACACATTTAAATTAAATTTGGAACTGAATGTGTTGGGTCAGGATTTCACTTACAGTTTCTGTTGCAAGAATTTTCATGACCCTGAGTTGCAAGCTTGATGCCCATGCCCCTGCAATTTTCCTACATGGGATATTATTTCATCCCATGTAGTTCACTCCCTCATCACATTGAGGAATGCAGTGGAATTTTGAGGGGGTAATTCCCAAAGACTCTCTGAAATAGTGATAGAACACAGAATGCATTTTGATAGACACATAATCAGAGGTGGGCTGCTGCCGTTTCAGACCGGTTCACTTGAACTGGTTGTTCTGATTCTGCGCAATTTGGAGAACCAGAGAATCTCACCACTGGCTGGCCATAATTGCCTATTGGAAGAAATTTCCCTGGTTTGTTCCTAGCTGGGACAATTAAGATGATTGCTCTGAATTCTCTCTTCCTGCTTTAATGGATTAATCCTGTTCCTGGGACTTTGTCTTTCCTATCCTGGGGTTAATTCTGACAGAAAAGAGGAAAAGAGAAGTTCCAGGTGCTTATTTTTAGCTTGATTCCCTTTATCTTAATGGTTGTAGTTAAGTGTTTCTGTTGTCATCTGTTGGATTGCTCTGAGTTTTCCCAAAGGGGATGGGCTGGCTTGAATCTCTTGGCACTGTTTCCTGAGGTTTCTGGTGCTGTGACATTTATGGCACTGTCCTTTTTTGGGGTATACTTCCCATAGCCAAAAATATGAGCTCCAGTTTAATTATTTTGTAAGACTTCATATTGGAAATATTTGTAAAATTAGTGATGTGAATTTTAACTTCCTGAATTAAAATTAAGATCAGAACATAATAACCCTTTAACCATTTCTTGGCTGGAAAACTGCTTAAAAAACAGGCACTCTGAAAGAGAAATGCAACATAGCCACCAAATATAGAAAAATGATTAGACCTGATGATATTTTTCAACATTTTTAGAAAACAAACAAGCAGGTTTTTTAGGCAAAGAAGTGACATCGGGTTGGCCATGCCCACCCAGCCACATGCCCACCCAGCCATGCCCACCCAGCCAGTCCTTAGGGTAGAGAACTGGTTGTTAAAAAAAATTGAAGCTTGCCACTGCACATACTCCCCATGAGTGAGCAATGTCAAGCAAATATTGCAATCAATTGGATGCCACCAGATGGAGAAAAAGAGAAAGACCAAAAAAATCCACAAAACCCTGGCACCAAACATTTCAGGAAGATCTGAAAAACCAACATTAAAAACATCAGCCTTAAATGAAAAGATGCAGAGACTGTAGCTGCAGACTGAAAATTGTGGAGTATGCGTGTAGCCCAATGTGCTTAGCTCAGGATCATAATAGTAACAACAACAATAATTTTTAAATTAATAAATAAACAATAACAATAGGAGTCCTTGGAGCAATACCCAAAGGGTTGCCTAGATACATGGAAATTTTGAATTTATCAGACCTGAATAGTTTGACTTTGCAAAAAAACCACCTTACTTAGAACTGCCTATATACTCAGACTTTAACAACTCTTAGGTCCTTGGTTAAGACTTGAACTGTTAAGTTTTTACCAGTCTCAGACTGTGAATTAAATTGAAGATTAAATCTATAACAATGAATCATCATCATCATCCCACCAAGGAGCTTTACCTTGTTGTGGTGGGGGAGCTTGTGTGCTCTGTAGAAGAGCCAAACTCCAAACTCATTTAACTATGGTGAAAACATTTCAAGTGAATTCTATGCTGGATCAAGGGTCACCTGGCCCAATAAGTCTCAAGTTGAATACAATGGCTTCTCAGTGTTCAGTGAAAAGTATGCCACGGGGCTCAGCTCCCTCTGCTAGGCAACCATGGCATTGATTTACAAGTGACTGGAAAAATGGAAATGGAATGGGAAAAAAAAGAAAAATCTGGACAAAAGAAGAAAATTACTCAATTATGGAAAATCTGAGTCAACAAAACATGGATTTCAAAATTACATGTTCAAGATTTGGAAAGAGAATCACCTGGATATGGAAATCAATGAACAAAACGTATGGACCAGAGGCATGTTATTTTGAATCACAAGCTCATCACTAATGCAGAATTACAAGAGATTGCAAGCAGAGCAGCACAAGATCAAGGTTCAAATGTAGGAGATAATTTAGAAGTGGAGCAACAAGTGGATGAGGAACAAGAGCTGAATTAGATCTTGAAGAACCAACAGCCAGAGTCAAACTAGGCTGAGAAAATTAAGTCTCAGATGGAAAACATAGGAAGAGTTCAATTTCCAAAACTGAAATCAAGTTACTAATAGAAGTTTAGCTAAATTATTGAAGAATGTGAATGAAGGTGCACATATTATTTCAACAGAAACATTAGCTCAAACAAACCAGCTAATGTATATAGCAGCTTATGTTACTAGTGAAGAATTAGGCTTGAAAATTGGAAAGAGTAAAGCAGTTAAGAAGGGCAAACGAAAGTTGAAAATCTTTCTGGAGTTAAAAATAAAAAGAATTAGATTGGATTTAAGTAATTTGAAGAATCTGAGGCAAGGAAACCTGAATAATAAAACAATCAGAATTAGCCTGACAACAAGATATGACCTGGAAAACAAGAAAATTGCTGTTGTGTTTGAAGAGCTGAAACAAAGAGTTGTAACTACACTGTAGTTACTACAGTATTGCAGAGAAAATAAAGTGATATTATAACCAAATAAAGTAGTTTCAGCAAAATTCACAATTTTGAGTGAAACAGCATAATTTCTATAACAGCCTTGAAAGTGGATATGATGCTACCACAATGAAAAACCTAACAAAGAACTTGAAATTTTGAAAGAACTTGTGGGAAAACAACAAGAAGCAAAATGGATCAAGCAGGTTAAAAGCATTGTAAAAGTTACTAGAATGGAAGATGTTCACATAACAAAAGAAAGGGTGGAAAAATAAGCAAAGAAGGTCAAAAACTGGGGTGCCCCTGGTTTATATTAACTGCATGGTTGAAATAACTAACAAGTTTGCAAGGATGGAAGATTAGTAAACCAGATGAATCAGGTTTTGGAAACACCAGTAACGGAAAAATGGCTAATAATGGGAAGAAATTTTTGATTCAGAAGGATTCAGAAAAGGGAAATAAACCTGAAAATTACAGGCCAATCACTTGCCTGCCAACAACATACAAAGCATATTGCAAACCAAATTTATGGATATCTAGAAAACAAGGGTTTGCTATCTGTAGAAGAGAAAGGGGCTGCAAAAGTTCAAGATGAACCAAAGACCAACTCATGATTGATAAACTGGTTTTGAAGAATTTAAAGAAAAGTTAAACAAATTTGTTTGTGGCTGGATTGTTATAAGAATGCATTTGATTCTTTTCCACATAACTGGATTGAGAAATGCTTAGACATTTTTGGAATTAGCAGTAACATACAGAAATTCCTGAAGACTTCCACAAAGCAATTGCAAATTAAGTTGATGGCATGTGGAGAAGAACTTGGTGAAGTTGAAATCAAACAAGGAATCTTCCAAGATAACTCAGTGTCACCTCTGTTATTTGTACTTTGAATGGCATATCTAATAAGCATTTTAAACAAAACAAACTGGCTATGAATTAGCTTAAAAAAAAGGTTGGGAATTTCCCATTTGCTCTACATGGATAATTTAAAACTGTCTGGAAAAACAAAATCTGAATTAAGCTCACTGCTGAAAATCACTGAGAAGTTTAGCAAAGACATTGAAATGTAATTTAGCATTAACAGATGTGCAACAATTGCTGTTAAGGTAGAAAAAAATGTTAAAGATGATGGATTTGAACTTGATAATAAAAAGTTGATAAAAGCAGTAACACCAGAAGAAGGTGGAAAAACGTGGCTTAAATGTCTACATTAAAAAAGCAAAAGAGCCTTTGCTGAAAGAAGTGAACAAGAGAAACCTCTTGAACACTGTGAGATTGAAAATAGCATATCAAAGGAAACAATCAAGCATCAAAGAAGCTATGCACAGTCAATACCTGAAGGGCATTGAAGGAAAGGGATACAAAATTAACATGGATATGGTTGAGATCAGGGGTGCTGAAGAAAGAAACTGAAGGCTTCATTTTGGTTGCCCAACAACAAGCCCTGCAGACCAATTAAAGCAAAAATTCAACGTGTCAGTAACAACAGCAAATGTAACAGAAGATTTTCTTATCAGTGGCTGCAGCAAAATCTCACAAACTGATTGTCTACAACGTCATGATCAAGTTGCCAAAATCATAAATTAGAAGTTTTGCCAGAAGTTTGGGTGTTCAAATGCAGTCAATTTGGGAATGTGAAATTGACAAAGTTCTTGAGAATGAACAAGCCAAGATCTTGGGGGACTTTCAAATATAGCAGAGAGACATCTGGCCCACAACATGCCTGACATCACTATTATGGAAAAGAAAAAAGTCTGCTTCATTGATACTGCAATATCAGATGATTGAAAAGAAATTGAAGAGAAACAACCAGAAAAAATAACAAACCACCACGGTTTTGCAAATTGAAGTTGAGTGATTGTGGAGGAAGAAATCACTGGTTATACCAATATAATAGGAGTCCTTGGAGCAATACCCAAAGCCTAGATACAAGGAAATTTTGAACTTGTTATATCTGAATATTCTGACTTTGCAAATAACCACCTTACTTGGAACTGCCTATATACTCAGACATTACCTAATAGCATTTAGGTTCTTGGTTAGGATTTGAATTGTTAAGCTTTTACAGTTTCAGACTATGAACTGAAGATTAAATCAATAATAACAATATGTTGAATTATTATAGATGAAACTCAGTCAACTGAACATTTAAAAATGTATCACAAATAATATTGATTGGCAATGATGGTTGATACGGGTTGCTGCCAACATCCTAGGTATCAACCAAGTATCTTCTCAAAATATACAATGTTCCAAGTAGCAGAGATTTTTGCAGCTCTGCTGGTGTTATTGCAGAAAGCTGCAATTTCTTGATGTACTGTGTAAAATTCTTTGACATGGTGCCAAGTGCCCCAATGACAATGGGTATCACTGTCACATGTTTCATCCATAATCTGGTAGTTTCGATGGCTAGGTCATGATATTTTGTGATTTTTTTTCTAGTTTTTTTTCCTTTGACTCTGGCGTCTCCTGGTACAGCAATATCAATACATTGTATGCTTTGGTTTTTGATGACTGTGATATCTGGCATATTGTGTTCTAAATGATGATCTGTCTGTATTCAAAAGTCCCACAAAATCCTTTTCATTTTTGACAACTTTATTATTATTATTATTATTATTATTTATACTTTATTCATTAAACATGAAACTCAGTCAACTGAACATTTTAAAAAATGTCACATTATTGAATGGCACTGATGGTTGATACAGGTTGCTGCCAGCATTCTAAGTATACCAAGTACCTTCTCAAAATTATTGTTATTGTTGTTTTGTTGTTATTATCTTTTATTCATTAAACATGAAACTCAGTCAACAGAACTCTCAAAAATGCACCTCAAATATCATTGATTGACTCTTATGGTTGATATGGGTTGCTACCAGCATCCTAGGATACTTGGTTGATACCTAGGATGCTGTCAGCAAACCGTATCACCAAGCAAAGCCAGTCAATGATATTTGTGCTACAATTTTTAGTGTTCAGTTGACTGAGTTTCATGTTTAATGAATAAAAGATAATAATCATAATAATACTAATTAGTAATTAGTATTACCAATACTAATACATAATAATCATAATTGGTTCCCTAAAAATAAGACCAGGCTTATTTTCAGGGAGGTTTTTTTTTAAGTGCAGGAGGCAGCAAGCATGGGGGCCAATGGGAGTGGGAGTGCAGCTACTTCTGTCTCCCCTCCATCCCACTGCCTGCTTGCCTGTGGATGAAATGGGCCAAGCTCTGAGCCTTCTTGGCGCAGTGCAAATACTGTTAATTCTGAGTGTGGAGCCAGAGGCAGGAAGGAGAAGGCAGGCAATCCAGATGTGCTACATGGCTGCCTTACTCACAGGAGGCTTGCAGGTTTGCATGATGCAGTGGACAGAATGCTGGGTGGCCTTAATGCCACCACCTGTTTATTAGATCCTTGTCCCTCCTGGCTTATATTAGCAACTCAGGAGGTGACACGAGGCTGGTTCCGGGGGATTATTAACGCCTCTTTGAGAGAGGGTGTCTTGCCTGCCGCCTTGAAAGAGGCGGTGGTGAGACCTCTTCTCAAGAAGCCCACCCTGGATCCGGCCTCGTTATCAAATTA
>JAEANM010003357.1:0-22542 GCA_017656035.1 Myanophis thanlyinensis
CACTCTCTCACTCTCTCTCTCTTTCCCTCCCTCTTTCATCTTTTAGCATTGTGGAGCACAGAAAATAGCAATATAGATACATGGTTTTCGCTTTTAAATGTGCTACATATCGACATCAGAAAGCTTACACCTAGTCATTGTCGCTGTTTTAAAGGTTAGCTATAAATCATTGCTACTATTGTTAGTATTTTTTCCACAATTTACAGCTAACAAGCTAAGCTGGGAATAGCTAATCACCAATGAAGGAGTATTCATATTAAACCCAATAGCCTCATCAAATTATAGAGGACTTTTCCTCGCCTAACCCCTATTAGACAGAAGAGACTTTGACTCTCATATTTTCTATCCAGCACATTGACAGATGACTGAAAGTATACTTCAGTTTAGCTAGGTTCTAGGCATGGGCAGAGCCACTCACAATTCTGGGGGGAAAATGATTTTAACATCTGTGCTATTGTGGATCTCTTTCATTTTCTATTTTTTAAAAAACAACAACACCCTATATTATCACACACTTCTGGTACGTTCATTTCAGATATCTTGCAAGTTACAACAGCTTAACAGACAAGCATCTTGAAGGCTATTTCAGCAACACCAGGATAAGACGCCAACTGCGGAGGTCAGGACTGGTAGGTATGCAAATGCTTCTTAGTTTCACTAGATTTATTTTGTCAGCTTTCTCTTAAGGAGTTTAAGAAGACAGACAGGATTTCCTCCACTCTTACACCTTGTGAAGTTGGTTAGACTAAGAAAAAGTGTGTGGCTCTGCATTGTCCAAAGGGCTGGTAGCCGTATAATAATTTGAACTAAAGTCCTTTGTCCAAAAGTATAATTAAGCAATGATTGTATATTTTTCCTATTTTCCTTGTTTCATGCCTCTTCTCTTAAACTTATTAAAGTAGGCTTGTTATTTTAATCATATGTAGCTCAAACAGACTTGAGGACTTGCCTGTATTGAAAATGCAGGCCAATGCACTTTTATTACAGTTGTCATAAATCATTGTGACAGCACCCAAAGTTACCAATTAAGGTGACAGCATAATATAGTAACCTATATACATAAAGTCTGTAGCCCTAACTTCATTTTCTAAGGAGTGTCCCACTGAATTTTGTGGGACTTACTTCTGAGTAAGCATCCATAAGATCGTGCTTATGGGAATTCTCACATATTTTCACAAAGGTAAGAATATGTGCCTTTGTATATATGTCTGTATACTATATACCTGAGCTGTAAGGTGAGTCATCACATAGTGTTATAGTGGGAACCTGAAAAAGCCTAAGAAAGAATTGAGATGGGCAAATAACTGTGTTCAGTTGATTATTTGCAAGGTTATTTTAATAAGAGTTAAATTCTGAGTAGCTTTGGAAACAGAATAGAAATCTAGCAATTCTATCACTGGTATTGCCGTTACCTGTTATTTCTATTGGAATAATACAACTACAATGATTTCAGTGTTCCTAAGAACAATCCCACCTCTGAGAAAACAGTCTGATGTCATATTGGGCTCTGATGTCACATTTCATTTTGGGGTACAGTCTGTTTGTCACACAATAGCTTGCATCCATAGATGTCTATTATAAGCCACAGTGGCATCAAATGACAATATGTACATCATGTCATTGTACCATTGAGGACACTTTCATAATTTCCATCAATTACATCATGTCATGAAATGTGATACAAATATATAAGTCACATTATTTATACTAATATACATGTGTCATCATGTCCCTGCCCCTTCCCTTAGTTCTGTGAAGGAAGGAAGTAACAATCACCTAGAAATCTCATCTGACCAAAACCAATTCTCTAACCTGCCTCTGCCTGTCTTTGAAACACTCATACTGTCATTGGGAGGTGTTGTCTTTTGTGTCAAAATGGAGGATAAGTGGGACCATTAAAAAGCAGAGATGTCAGATCCAAATATTTCAACTATCATGGTAGCCATCTACCATGGAACAGGAACAACTAATAGAAATAATGGCTACTAGAATATTGTATATTTGCTTTTGCTTAATTTATTTAATAAAACAGAACACAAATACTGAGAAAAAATTCAATAAAACAAAAGCAAAACCAATGCAGGATAAATTGTATATGTAAGAGTTTCTCATGCATACATATGAAATTGTTTATGTAACTGATTCAATAGAATTGTTTTACAATATACAAATACATGTGTGATTTATGACTGTAGGCTATTCATTCATAGGGTGAAAGTAACATCAGCTTCAATCCACTAAATAATTTGGGCTACAAATTTGTAATGTTGAAGAACTAAACTCTTGACATTAATAAGGGCAGGGAGAATCCATTTGTGCTGTCCAGCTGTCAATTCCCATGTTGCAGATATGTAGTTCAAAAGAATATGTACATACAAAAATATTAAACTCTATTTCAAAAATAAATTAATGCTTGTAAATTACGTCTTCCCAAAACAGAGTAACATTAGGACACTATAAAGCATATCCCTTAATGAAGTATTCCAGTCACATTAACAACATGATGATTTACTCACACTCCAATATTAGACCTATTGAATTTAATGAGTAGGATTAGTGAACTAAATTCTGTGCATTTAATATTGGGTGAAGATGGGGTGAGAACAGATGAATTAGAGAACGTCTCAGAAAAGTAGCATCACCTGCAATCTCTTGTACATGTTCCTTGACACGCACAGCTCAGCCTGCAGACATAAAAGTCGAATAGCTTGGCTTTTTTTCTTTTTGTCTCCAACCAATTGGGCTATTTTACAAATGTCTTTCTCCCTCAAATCTGTGAGAGGAAAAATATCTAAAGGAGCCGGAGAAGAATGGAAAAATGACTTATGCTTTCAATTTAGCAGATCCAAAATCTAATCACCTAAACTTTCAATAGTGTAAGTCTGCCTTTCCAGGATGATGAAATGGTAGCCACAAACTTGGATGACTTTATTGATTTATTTCATTTATATCCTGCCTTTCTTTATGGAACTCACTCTCATTTTTATCCTCCAAACAGTTACACTGGGAGGTAGATGAGATAGAGCGTGTATTAAGGTCAGTGTCATTCAATGAGCTTCAAGATTGAGTGGAGACTTGAACCTATGTATTCGAGTCCCAGTTCAACCATTCTAGCCATAACTACCACATTGGCAAATTGGACAAATTCATGGGAGATAATCCAATCATGAGGCTGTTTATATTCCTTTCAGTACCAATGACAAAATAACCTATAAACTGTGGTTGCTGGGGAACATAAATGAGAAGATGCTATTTGAACTCCCATCCTATTTGTGGCTTCCAGAAGAATCTGGCCAATCACTTCGAGATTAGAATGCTGGATTAGTTAGTTAGATGATTGGTTTGATCTGTTTTTATATTTCTCCCCCACCAGCCACATCTACTTCCTACCAGTAGAGGGCACTTTCATACCATCCTAATCCACTCAGTTGCTTGTCTGAAAGGGCTAGGATTGCTTCTCAGTATACCTTTAGACCATGATTCTCAGTGGACCTTAAACAGTTAATGAATGTGTCACTGCACATCCTAGAAAGCCTGTGTTTCATTACATGCCTAATAGTGCAGGAAGAAGTACAGAAAGATCCATCTGGAATATCTATTCTTTTCTACTGTCTCGCCCTTATGTTATAATCCTCTACTTAGTGAAAGGATTCGGGGTTGCTTTTGCTTTATATTGCCATTTCTGCTTGTTCATAAAGTTAAGTGATCTTAACCTTCTCTGGGGAAAAAAAAATAGCCTCAAGCCCAAATCACAATCAGTTAGAATTTTAGTTGAAGGATTGTGCTCTGCTCATCTGTGTCTGTCATGCAACAACATTCAGTCAAGAGTGCATGCCTGTAGAGAGGGAGCTAACTTTTTTGGTATCTTGAAATAACATATTTCTCCTCCATTCCCTTAATAATGCACTATGCTTATCGTGAGCAGATCATACTTTCCAATATCAGAAAAGAAGGTCGCTTCTTTTTTACTCTTTGTCTCCCATTTTATTCAAGAAAGTCTATGAAGTGGGAACGTGAAGCGTGTAAAGGTAGAATTCTGTGCATGTTTATGCACATACATAGATCATAGCCATCATGTGATAGTATTTAGTTTGGGGGTAAACAACAGTAGGCAAAGAACAAAAAGAAGCATGAACTAGAAATCTAAGGAAACAAAAGATATGAGATAATAAAAAGAATAAACCTAGTTTAGGCCTACATATCTAATTAGGCTTTCCATATCTTTCTGAATCTATAAAATGTCTTGCTTCCAACATATCTATGCACCGCTTCATATCTTAAACACCTCACTGTCTCTTTTTTAGGACTTTGCCAATTTGATCTAATCATGGCTTTCTTGGTATTCTTTTTGGCCTATTGTTTCTTAAAAGATTTGTTTGCAAATTGATGGTTATTCACTCTCTGTCTATAATTAAGCTACCTAAATTGTTTTGTAGTGGTCACTCACTTGTATACTTGATCCACATTTGTCCAGTAGCCATTTTTTCTTGATGCTCTTTTTGGTTTACCAATAGAAGAGAACATTTGTAGCTCAGGTCCTTGGTGCTCTCTGAGCTTAGCTGTTTTCTTTCAGACATTTCATTACTATACTAGGTAACTTCATCAGTGCTAGAAGGGTTTCTTTTTCTGGTTTTATACAGGTATACAGTTTACTCTCTCAGTGTTGGTGGCCTTTTTGTTTTATTACTCACCACTCATGTTCCTACTTTAGACAATTTATATTCAATATGTTTTTTTTTCTGACAATCCAGCTCTTAATTTCTGTACCATGATATAACAAAGTAGGCACAAGCACATTCTTCTACACAACAATTTTTAGTTCCTTTAACATGCTTTCCTCACTGCCCACTGCCTTTCTACGAATATTAAACATCTTCAGATTTTTCTGTCCATCTTCTTAGGTTAAAATAGATATGCTGTTATCTTTGACAATGTTTAATGAATTTCTACTGACCAGGACAGAACAGCAAGGCTTTAAGGATTCATTTATAGATAAGAGATGAGATATAAGAATAAGAGATTATTTGTTATATTTTTAGAGAAGATGATAAGTTACTTAAATTGATTATACTTGTGATGAAAGGGGAAGTCATTTCTTTATATATTTCATTGCTTTTTATTTACTGTAATATTTTTCTCTTATTCTTCTTTTCTGCATTTTTTCTTTTTTTCTTTTATGTTTGATTTTATATTAGCTTTTTTAAAAAAAATTGTTACATTTAATAAAATTACTATTAAAAAGTAAAGTATATATGGATGTATTTTTCCTATCAATATATCTGTATCATCACTACTAGTATTCCTTTTAATTTATTGATTAGTACATTTTAAAAAATCAAATCGACTTGTCTTACTCTTTCGCTGAAGTACCTACAAGCATTTAATTTTTCTTCAATTTTTCTCTACTTACATCGTATCTGCTTTTTATCAAATTCAGCTTCTGATGTTATTATCCAAAGCATTTCATTTCATTGAAGAGTCTTCATTTTATTGTATTTCTCCATCCATTTCTTCATATAGAGATCCATTCAAATTTGTCCATAGATTTGTTCCACTATTACACACATTTTTTTTTGTGTTATTTAGCTAAAAATTGCAATCATTTACTTCATGTCCTTTCTCAATTACAAATACAGGCAGTCTTTAATATATGACTGTAATGGAGTCTGCCCATTATGGTCAAAAGTCATGAAAGTCATAAAGTGAATAATCACATGAATGATGTGATTGTATGGCCTTTTTTGCAGTTGTAGTTAAGCAAAGGGCATTAAGTGAACCCATTGTTTGCTATGGGTGGTTTTTTTTTTGCCAAAACCTGGAAGGTTTTCAGCAAAAACATTGTAAATTGTGATCATGTGACTGTGGGACACTGCAAATGGCTGTACAGGAGGCCCAGCTCTCGGAACATTGGAGCCAGGTTATAAGTATCTTTTTTGTGGGGGGAGAGGTCTGTCGTAACTTTGAATGGTCACTTAGTGACCATCTATAAGTTGAGGACTATCTGTACGCAAGCAATATCATTCTAACATTATCAAAACCATTTCACATATAGTATAGTTAATGCATTAATACTATTTCTCTTATGGCCAATTTCAATTTCAATTTCAATTTCAATTTAATTGATAACTCGTCTTATAATATTGTTCACTTTCTGCAGTGAATTTACTTTTATTTTTAAAATAAAATAAAAAATCAGCCCTGTCCCACATTTAGAACCTTCTAGCACCTTCTGGTCTTCAATCATTCTCTCAGGCATTCATTATAAATAGGCAAATCAGTCCAGTTTTAGATATATTAATTTGTTTGCCTTGTACATGCACAAATGGAGTCTTCTAACAGCTATTTGAAAGAAATGCATCATTTCCAATGCAGATGCTCACCAAACAGTTTTCGTTCTCATTCATTCTTGGTCACTTGAAACACTTCTGTAATCTCTTATCTAGCTGCCATTATCCATTCACTTCGCTTAACAGAATATTTTTTCTTTCTTTCTGGATTGCATTGATTGAAAATGTTGCATAGTGTTTTCCCAAAAGCTCATATTTGGCTCTTCTATTAAGTCCATTTACTGGAGTCAGTGAAATCTGTATAATTTAGTTCAGCTTGTGCTGCAAACGCTGCCCCTTTGGAGATCAAATATTTTGATGAATATAGAAGAGGACCAGTGCATTCACTATAAGTGCCACAATGCTTCTTTCATTGGTCTGACCTTCCTTGTTTTCCCTATAGATGCAACTGTTTGGAATGTAATGTACAACTGCCATAAATATATGAGTTCTTATTGTTTTCTAGTTTTATTCTTTCATTCATGCTCGTTAATATTTACTCTCTTAAATTCTAACTTTCAGCCTTCATAATGGCATGATTGTCACCAAGTAATTATTGACTTCCATTGCATGCCATAGTTTAGGTCAATTTAAGATATCACATAATGCTTTTAGTAATTTTCTTTATAAATTACAAGTTTTAGTTGGTCCTGTGTTTTCTACAGCATTGGTTAGTATGAAGAGTAACCAAAGCCTACGTTTACTCCATGTATGCTCACTCTGTTCTATGCAAGTTAGGATGTAAAACCTAGAGGTATTTTGCAAACCAAGATACTGCTGCCTGTATCCTACCTGTTCAGGCATCATGTGGTACATTGATAGACAGCTAAGAAGAATATTTACTTAGAAGTATATCCTGCAGAATTGAATGATATTTGCTATTTAGTATAAGTGTCCAGGATTGTAATTTAATCTAGTGGGATCTCCATGCAGATACTCAGATTATATGTTTTGTTCTGAAATGCCTTACACAAAAGCAATCTTAAATTTCAAAGGAAAGGGGCAGTTTTCTAGTGTACTAAAACAACTATGGAACTTTTTGTGGGTGTCAATTTGTTGTATCGGAAACAGGAAAAAAGATAAAACGAGAATCCAATAGATAATTTTGATAATATAGAACAGTAGACTGCTTGGTCAAAAGACATTCAAATAGAAGCCATTTAGAGGAGAATCATGCCACCAAATGAGCCACTTAGCATTTTCAAGTGACATTTGAAGCTAAATAAGCCTATTCTATGCTCAAGATGTCTAACACACTGAGAATGACTGATGAAGAAGTATTAATGGAATCTGAAGCTTTGTTCCATCTTAATAAACCTGGCTCACTATCAATAATACAGCAGCAACCTATTTTAATGCTATGGGAGACCTTTTGGTGACATGGATTGATTAGGTTCTATGTAGACTTGCTATCTTGGCACAAAGCTCAGGCTTTTAGCATAGTTATATTAAATCATTTCTATCCCTGAATGGCACAAACTAGAAAGCTTAATATTAAGCTATTTCTTACTAGGCTGCTGCTCCATACTTTTTTCAGGCATGATTTGTTCTCGGGTGGCTTCATAAATCTGGTATGTCAGGGCATGTTTCCAGTTGATAATTGGAAGACTACTTTTTAATGCTTGAAAGGATGTGTGTTTTGAAAGGATACCAAAATTGAACTCTAGCAATTCAGTATTTGGATTTTGAAATCCTCCTTTTACTTATAATAATTAGCATAGTTATAAGAAGTGTGAGGACCCCAAAGGCTTCTTGGGCTCATGTTAACCAAGCCATGATGGTGCAGTGGTTAGAATGCAGTATTACAGGTTAACTCTGCCAACTGTCAGCAGTTCGATCCTGACTGCTCAAGGTTGATTTAGCGTTCCATCCTTCTGAGGTTGGTAAAATGGGGATCCAGATTGTTGGGGACAATATGCTGACTCTGTAAACTGCTTAGAGAGGGCTATAAAGCACTGTGAAGTGGTATATAAGTCTAAGTGCTATGCTATTGCTATTAAACCCAGAAAGCCAATTCAGCTCCCTATACCCACAGATTTGGGAAAGAAAAAGGAGGCTATTGGGAAAGGAAGGGTATTTCCATCCACTATATGCATCGGCATTGTCCACTAAACAGTCAATTACTTTATCCTTCTGGGTGTATATGTGGTCTGTGATTGAAAAAAAGAGTCCATCTTTGATGTAATGCAAGCAAAACTTTATGGCAGAAGAATCTAGCCTGTCTCCCTAAAGCCTATATAACCAGATCCTGGTTATGTAGAACATCACATTTTTGCTGGAGGCAAATAGAGAAATCTTTGCTTATCTTAATGAGTGAAGATAAAGATTATGATGAAAATATTTTATTTTATGGTGAGAAGCCATATAAGTCTCATATCCTCTTTCCCTAATACACCATGTCTGCATATTTTTTCTTCATGGCAGATCTCAAGAAGTGGAAGAATAATATCAGACAAGGAATACCGATTAAATGCCATGAAGAAGGATCACCAGAAGTATATACGGGAATGTTTGGCTCAGGCTATTTTCCACAAAGCTCTTGATATGGAAGTATGGTTATATTATGGCTACTCTTCACAAAAGTAATATTCATATATTCAGGATTTCTGAGAGTATCTACAGGTGGAAATGTCTTTAAAAATGCTTAGATTGGTGGAATTAGATAAGATTAGTAACCATCAGTATATTATAATTATCACATATTTGACAGTTATTGTGGGTTAGTAATAATCAATAGAATATTGATGCCAAATTGCAAGGAAAATTCTAAAACCCATTAGAGCAGAAGAATTGTCCTAATAATAATAATGAAACTGGCAAGGCAGGAACCAGCAATTTGTAAGCTAGAGAACCATTATGAAAATATATCCCAGGTGCCAAGACTATCAAGAGACTAGCCAAGAGTCCATTAGCTTAGAAAGATGGTGATGAAGCTGAGCTTTTAAACATTGCGGCATAGTATTTCCAGCTTTGAATTCCTTGTTCTGGGCAATCAACTGTTGATTTCGATTAGAAGCTTCATTCTTATCTGCAATAAAGTTTCTTTATAGAGAGGCTTCTGCAAGATAAGCCAATTCCTGAGAAAGGGATTGAGCATCTGGAAAATGATGATTGATTGGTGCGAAGCCTGACATTAACTCCCAGAACATTTATAAGACTTAATTTTTGTTTCAATAGTAATCTGTATTGATTTGCTAACCTAAGGTATGTCTGTGCTTCTAACCTGGGTTAGTGACTATGATTTTGGAGAATTAGTAATTTCATTTATTCTAGATTTCTTAATGTAGTATCACTTCTAAGAGAATGCCTTAGGTGAGAGATAAATTAGTTGTCAAAAGATAATCCATTGTTTTATAAATAAATAATGATAACAAAGTTAAGGGAAGAAGCAAAGAGACTTGTAATTGGCCAGATTACTGGTAAGACCTCAGAATGTAAGTAGCCCTTGGTCACTAGATTCCACACAGTCATCTCCTGTGGGAAAGACAGCAGGAGGTCATGTCCCATCTGTGTACTCAAGAACTAGCCACAGCCCATCAGAAAAATGCTTACTTCTACCCATGTGAACACCAAAGGTCATGGGAAACTGGCAAGAAAAAACAAAAGCATAGATATAAAGAGTGAGGAAGGACAGGAAGGAGCAGACGCTATTTCATTCACACAAAAAGTGGAAACGTGGCTGGAGGTAGGCCTCATCCTAGCTTGGTTCCACCTATCAGTTGTTTCTACCTTCTGTCTTCCTTTGTGATGCTACTGTTTCCCATGGTTTCACCTATAACTCAGATATATGGTTCAGGAGGAGCCCCCTAAAGAAATTTAGGTATCTGAGCCTTGCTAAGAAGTCAGCATTCATTTTATACAGGTTCTTGGCAAAGTTGAGAAACCTATGTGCTACTTCCCTGACGAACAGAAAACAGCAGTTGAGACCAACTGTCTTAGAATCTTAGAATTCTAAGGAGGTACCACCTAAGTCAGATGTGCATATACATACACACTTGCACAAACATGGAGATTATTTAGTAGTGACTATCACTTTTTCCCCCCCTGGCTGATCAAACATCTGGTAACATCAGAAACAACTTGCGCAGCCAAAATCTTTGAAGAAATCTTATGGATCATCTAAGCCAGTAGATCTCAACTGTTTGCCAATGGAATTTCCAAAGAGAGTTTTGTTGTGGACTTCCATTACCCTTCCTCCTATACATAAACAGACCGAAATCTGCATTGGAAATCAAACGATGGCAGCGGAAACCTATGACTTGGTGTGGAGTATAATAGAAATTTTTGTATTCCCTTCTCCCCATTTCCTTTCCTAAGATAAACAAGAAAATTGAATAGATAAGGGTAGCGAGGAAAGCTTTGTGGGTAAAAAGAGAAATCTAAATAGGGCCTGTGGAAAGGAAATGATGAGACATGGCCCTTTGGGATGAAGATAAGAGATCTCATGTGGCTTTTAATGATGATTCCTCTTTCTGCATTTTCTGCTGGAATGAAAAATAGTGTCTCATCTTAGTCTGGGTCCTTCAGATATAGTAGATTACATCTCTAATGGAAGCTCAGCCAGTGTATAAGTTTAATTCATAACATCTGGAGGGCACCAAGTTGGGGAAATTTGTTAAATAAACTGTAGTATATATTTTGAATGTAAATTAAACTTGTTCCAGTTTGAGAAGTGGTAGCGGAAATGTATGGGTACCACGGAAAGATCTTGATCATTTAATATATCAGAGAATTTTACTTATTTATCAGCTACATTGGGCATACACAGTACCTTTTTGTTGTTTTTTCCATGACAATCATCTATTTGTTTTAAAAATCCTCAACAAATCCCTGCTGATGACATTTTCCTTTCTATGATTGAAAAAAAAAAAAGATGTTACGATGCTGTATCAGGGCCACCAGCTCACTTTCTCTCCCTCATTTGTTCAAAAATACACTACCTATATTTGGTCTCATCCATACATCCCACACAATATATGACAACACTTGCCTATTCAGGCTTACAGACAGATCTTTCTTCTTTCATGAGGCAGTTAAGTACAATGGAACACTTCTATGGGACTTTCTTGTTATGCCAGGGGAATCTTATGTGATTACAATGCATAGGCTAAAAGGAATTCCTAAATGGAAAACCTTTTCAAACCTAATTGCTTTGTAGGTATAAAGCAAAGAGAGAAAAAAATCCATATTTAGGAAAGCACACATGCAATATATCCTTATTGCCAGCTTGTGATTTCACATTCAAGATTTAGATTTGGTGGCCTAATGACATGTTCACAACACAATAAGCTGTACAAATACAGTTTAGTAGGTCTACCTAAAATCACTGCTTTTTTCTCCTGAACAGTACAGCTTGTTTGAGTCTTATTGTATATTCTGTTAGTGTTCTGGGGAGGATGTAAAAGGAGAGCACCCATGTTTTATTTTCAGTTTGTTATTCTTCAAAGTACCATGCAGAGAACACAGCAAGCCCTAAATTAGCTAGAAACAGGAGAAGGAGCCAGCAGGGACAAGTGTCCTATCCTAGGTAGCAAAAAGTCCAAGGACAAAAATCTAGCTATAATACTTAGATCGCTTGATAGAGAAGAGACTAAACAAAGTCTTATTCAGGATTAAGATAAAATGTTTTCAGAAAATTAAAGTTAAGACATTTCAATAGTAAGCCTTGTGCCAGAATTCTGACAACTGCAAAAATCTAGATGATTCTCTAGATGGCACCAAAATGGGTTAGTGTCTTTGCTGCCATCTAGTGGTAATCTGGATTTTTGCTATCTAGATGTGGTCACACGAGTTTCACTCAATTCAGCATTGCATGCCAAGAATGGTAGACAGTAATTCTTTCAAGACATCAGATCCAGACACTGAATCTTCAGGATTGATCTCCCCTCATTTTTTATCCTTGCTCTGCCCCTGCTTCTCTCTGAAGAGCTTATTCCAAGGGGCCACGACTGAGACAAAATGCATATTACAATAACCCACGCTTAGCAGTTCATCTCATTTCAGCAAAGTTTGCTTTTTTATACTCCTAGTTTATATGCAAGCGTTGTGTGCCAAATGTAGGTGATACCAATATTTTTCTTAAAGGATTTGGTTCTAGGAGCAGTTGGACATATATTAAAATAATGGCTTTCAAATTGCTAGGGTTTTTTTTACAAAGATTTTTGAGGATCTCAGTCTTCGGTTATAACATTTACAGAAGTGTTACTAGATCCAAATCTCCACGGGATTTACACATACGAGCTTATTGCCTATTACCTAAAAAACCTGTGAAAATGATTGTCTCTCAGGATTAAGTTAGACATGACACTCCACACCCAGCACCTGCTGTCTACATTTAAAAGACATTTTCACAAGAGCTCATTAGGTATAGAGTGT
Source organism: Myanophis thanlyinensis (assembly GCA_017656035.1). Classification (NCBI taxonomy): domain Eukaryota; kingdom Metazoa; phylum Chordata; class Lepidosauria; order Squamata; family Homalopsidae; genus Myanophis; species Myanophis thanlyinensis. The sequence continues at coordinate 12,702 of JAEANM010003357.1, forward strand.
CTTGTTATTCTTCCCTGCAAAGGAAACCAGGCATGCTCCATTTTTAACAGCAACTTTGAGAAACATCGGGAAAATGCTTGTACCTGTCCAGATAAATTTTCAATACTTAAGCAGCCCTCTCCACTTAATGCGGTATAGGTGATGGCTTTGTTCACCGCATTCATCCTAGAAAATTACTTCATTATTGAGTGGTGAAACTGCAGTGCTTAATTATGTGACATGTGACTACTATGCATTTCACAGTGGTAAAAATGTTTGGTCTGCTTGGGAATTGTTGCTTCTTTTTCCTTCCATTCTGCTGAAAGCCTCTCTAATTATTGTGATGCATTGCAGAAAGTGGGACAAAATGTTGTCGAAACAGGCACCCCATTTTGCCCCTGCATGCGCACTGAGAATTACATTTGGATTTTATAATATTCCACAGACAGCTAAAGCATTATGTAATTTCCCCATCCCATTTCTTCTCTTGTGCTCTCAAGTACTATTTGTGTTCTGAAAAGGGATATAAATCATCATTACCAACTAGGCTGGGAGTGTTACTTGCTGGGAGATATGGTTTGAAAAGACAGAAGGAAGAAAAAGAAAGGGAACAGGTTGCTTGGATGTAGGAGGATTTTGAAACCTATGCAGCACGTATTGGGCATGTTTTAATAATAGCTATTTTAATAAAGCTCATGTCTTTCATCACTTGACATTCACTCACTTGCTCTTTGATATGAGCCTTGCTTACACAATCAGTTTGACCAACCATTTGGGTGGGGATTTTGTTCTTTATTTATATTTTAAAAAGTCATGGTCTTTGCTCCCCCCCTCAAAGGCCATCTGAGCAATACATAAAAACCAGAAAGAATCTCAGTCCTACTATCCAAAAGAGATTATGAAGAGGAAAGAAAAAAAGCATCACTTAAAGTTTGGGAGGAAAGAGAAAAGGTGTAACAACTCAGAGTAGAGTTATGTGCTCTAGGAATGATGTAACAATACGGTAAATCTGAAATGTGATTTTGTCTTTACTTTTTATTCTTTAATAATGGACCAATTAGCGACATCACCAAGGTGACATAAAAAGAAAAGTTGAGAGTTCGGCAAGGCGAGAGCGGATCCAGCGAACCAAGGTAATGATTTCTCCCCTTTTGAAAAGAATCCCTGATTTGTTCCAGGATTAGAATTGATAGCCATTGATAAAACTTAGAGATACATGTTTGTTTAGGGCTATCAGTTCTGGATTGCAAAAGTCTCAGTGATTGCTAGACAGCAACAAAAGAAGAATTTACTGAATTTCCTAGCTGCCCTCTAATGGTGGTCCTGGTTTTTTGCAGTGGCCCTATGCTTGATCTGATTTTATGAGCTGTTCCTTTTTCCTATATCTAGCAATCACATTACTTTTTTTTCTATTCATGGTGGGTATTTGGTTACATTCTGCTACTGTTTCCTAATCATTTTCTCAAGGTGAGGCCTAATTACATTTGTATAAAGAGAAAATTCAATTTGAGAGCCTGTTTGATAGTGGTTGAAGACACCAGGCTAGAAACCAGGAGATAGTCAGTTTTAGGCATCCCTTTGACATGAAGTCAGCTGGGTGACTTTGGGTTGATCACACTTTTTTAGTTTTAAGAAGAGGGCAATGGCAAACCACAAATATGTCCAAGGAAAGTGCACAGACTGCAGTTCCCAGGAGTTATAACTGACTCCAAGGCAGCAAAAAATAAAACAAAAATAAATTTATTAATATTTGAAGGTTTAGGTCTGGATCTTGATTCTCCAGGGATTTGAAGATACTGGTTGAGTTCCTGGGTAGAAGTCTTATTTACAAAAAGCTTTGCCAGAGAGTATTATTTCCTAACAATATTGTTTTCTCAAGTATCTCAAGTCATGTTCAGGCATTACTGTTCCATGTTCAAACTGAAGCTGGATGAGGAGTAAGCAGGCCCTCCCTTAGCCATATGCTTACAGTACAGCTCTCTGTAGCAGCTACATTAACTTTACAGAGAATTGCCTTTACACAAGTCTACAGGAATCTGATTGTCTCACATGGGATCACTTATATAGAGAATTAAGTCCTTGCTAGAAACCACAGGCTGCATAAATGGAAATCATCTCTGCACATATGTCACCAGCATGACATTGTAATGGAATGTGTGGATGACCTTGGGGAATGAAGGGACGAGATGCTGCCTAGGAAACCATCCAACAAGAGAGGCAGGGACCCTCAGTGGCTTAATAGTCAGAGAAAAAAATTAGGGTTTACCCCCCCCCTCCAAAAATGGATCAAGTAAAAAGTGGTAGTGGGAAATTTGTAATTTCAGACTTGCAATATTCTTTTAAGGTAGCCTTACAATAAAGCAAAATTAGTTCACCTAGTCATACTGTATCTCTGGTTGAATTCACCTGGGCATCTGAGAAACATGGATAAGGAGGCTGCTCACTGTTACTCATAAGGTAACTTGTACATGTGTATATAATGTCAAGTCTGTCATTTCTTCTTCATTTAGGCGGAACGAGCGAAAAAGGCAGCAGATGGTTCCCATCACTTGCTTTCCCCACATCCACCCACTGTACCAAGAAATCGCTTTGGACGACGCAAATTGGGTGAAAGAGGACCATCAAGTCACACGGTGAGACTCTAGTGAGGCTCTATAGGATGAATGATGGTCCTGTTTCATTTTTGTTTATATAGTTTCCTGGAGCTGGAGCCCTGCTTAATAGAAAGAGTGACATCATGCAAATTTGCAACATTGGAAGACTTAAAATATTTATTCCCTTTTAATCCAAAGGATGTAAAGGTACCATACATGGCTGTGATTATAAAGGACATTTGGAGATTTCCACAACATGTATATAGATGGAGAGATGGGATTTTACTGAAGTGTGGCCAGTCAGGAAAGCTGTGGGTCCTTTGAAGAAATATTTGAACAGTGAAAAGAAGATATTCACAAATAGTCCTTGGCTATCTGGGAACTAAACAAGTCTGCCATCCATTTTATCCATGAGAGTTCCTCTAAATATATCTTCCACTTGAAATGATTTTGTAAAACAAATTCTCTTCCATTAAACTAGATTAGTAAAAAAAAAATGTTGGAGATTTCATGGCTCAATTGGGCTTATTTATACTTATACTATATATACTTATATACATACTTATGTATATACTTATATACATACTTATTTTATCCTCCCAACAACTTAGCAAGCTATGGCTTGTTTCAAGTCTGAAGTATCTATAATCACTTTATGCATTTCGATACTTGAAAAAGCATGAATATGGAGATTTGGCTATTCAAAGTCAATCTTATAGGTTTTATTTATCTTTATTTATTTATTTAATTTGTTAAGGCTATCCAATTCTAGAATGGCACTTGTTGGCTTAAAATATATATGAGGTATTATTTTTTATTGAAGAATCACAATTAAAAAAGCATGACTGCCTAGACCAAAAGAAGTGCCAATATTTAGAAAAAAGATTTTACATCCTGATAGTTTGCTTACAATTCATGAATTCATGAAGTTACATGAATTATAACTTTTTCATGTCTCCAAGTGTGTCTCCTTTAGGCTGCCTTGGGTGTCTGAGTAGGAAGAAGGCCTCAGCCTATAGTCTCAGAGCCCCGTGTGCACCAGTAGTGTTGGCTGCCTGGCTTTAGGATCCCTTGGGTGGTTGGATGGGAAGCTAGCTGAGGCATGTAAGGATCCAGAAGGATGAGTGGGGGAGACAGTTGGGGGGGAGGGAAGAGAGGAACTGCAGCATCCCTATTTGAATGAAATACATATTGGCTTATTCCACTTAATTCATCTTTTGTACAATTTAGTTTAAGGAATATAAATTGATATGGATGTAAAACCTTTATCCATCCACCTATCCCTTTTGAAACCAAAGTCCAAATATAGACAAATTACAATTTCGGTTTCAGAAATGTGCATCAGCTACATGTTTTTAAGTTAGGGATAGTGGTGTCCTCTCAATGTTTTTGGTTACAAATCCAGTGGTTTTAGATATTTGAAGCTGTAACTAAAAACTTACAGAGTGCTGGTTTACTCAACCTAATTTAAGTATTTACCTTTGTGTCTTTTCATGGTTAAGATTTCTTATCCTCGACCAAACACTGCTCCAGGAAACATACAACAGCCAGTCCGACTTCAGCCCCTCTACGGAAATGTCGTGACTGAAGGTTCATCGAAGACTGGTTTGAGCTCCAGACCAAAGTTTCTCACCGTTGACAAAGAATACCATTTTACTTGTGAGGTTAGTGTTTGCTTCTATTGTACACATGCAGTACAATAGGAAGAATGAGAGTGTACAATCCTTTTGTACAATCATGCACAAGGAATCATCTAGCACATTAAAAATAAAATAGAATTGGAAGTAGTGCAGAATGAAGTTTGTTGATAACAACAAAGGGTTATTATTTCTTACAATTGTTTGCAAATGGAGGTGAGCCATCTAAGGAGACCCAGTGGGGGAGTTCCACTCTGGAGGTGACTGCTGGTTTGATGCAAATTCCACCTCCCCTCTTGTCTTGATGTTCTCATTTTCTTTTTCATTTACTTTGTTCTATTATTTTACTTCTGTTTTCTTTAAACTTTTTTTTTCATTTCTTCCTTTTTATTGTTGTAAGCTGCTTAGAGTGGTGGCACAGTGGTTAGAATCCAGTACTACAGGCTACTTCTGATGACTGCCAGCAGTTTGGCAGTTTGATTCTCATTGGCTCAAGGTTGACTCAGCCTTCCCTCATTTCGAGGTTGGTAAAATGAGAACCCAGATTGTTCGGGCAACATGCTGACTCTGTAAGCTGCTTAGATAGGGTTGTAAAGCACTGTGAAGTGGTATATATGACTAAGTGCTATTGCTATGGTGGGATAGGCAGCAAATAAATTTAACAGATAAAAATAAATAAGAGAAGCAGCTGCTGAAAATAGAGGAAGGGGGAAAAGATGCAAAGGATTTCACTGCGGAAGAGCATGGATGCCTCTGAAGATTAGATGTTGCTTGGAAGCTGCTTGAATACTCACTATTTCTGTAATGGATCTTATTCCTCTTTGCTTTCTTTCACTATTTTTTTAAAGTAGTGAAAGAAATAAAATCTCTTATCTTGCCTTTATTATTTTTACAAATATTTCAAGCCAGCAAAGATAATTAATACTCCTTCCTCCCCCTATTTTCCGCTTAACAGCAATCCTGTAAGGTGAGTTGGCATGAGAGAAAGGGACTGACCCAAGGTGACCAATAGAGCTTATGGCATGTATATAGAGATGAATATAATGGATGGGAGAAGGAAAAACACCTCTTTGAAACTACATAGGTCTAATTCCCAGTACTGATGCACTTCTGAATTAAGTTGGAGTCAGCTTGTAGCTTCTGAAAGCTTGTGAGATCAAACTACTTCCTAAAATATTGTTTTATGCAGCAATATTATGGTTATCTGATATCTCATTTACTTCATACCATGTTAAGCTTAGGCCAAGCAAATCTGTTAAACTGTGAGCAAAGCAGAGTGACTGAAATCAAATGTATAGACATGGTTTGGAGATAGTTTTCTTGGCTTAATCATATTAACTGAACCTGGTAGACAGTCATGAGGATGTAGGCAGACAAAGCAGCCATAAAATGGAGAAACTTAGGACACAGGAGCTTTGGTGGGGCACTGGTAGTAAAAAAAAAAATGGTTATCTAAACAGAGTGAATAGGCCTACCTGTACACATTGGCTCCAGCCTAGAGTTGATCTCTGCCTTTATTACTAGCATTTATTAATATTTTATTAATAATTAAGCAATTATTTGAGAGTACTAAGATTACTAAGAAATCACTCGTACACCCTGCAAAGTGACAGGTGCTCAGCTAGTGCAAAATGAGGTGTTTGGTTAGAGTGGGAAGAACCCATCCTATTATAGCAATGACTTTATCTATAAATTGTATTGAACTCAGCTTGTAAATACACCATAAATATGGGAAGATAGTCTTCAAATTCAGCTTAAAACGTATCATTTCTGGCTTTAGAAATCATAGTTTTTAAGAGCTGCTGGTTTTAAACTTCTTGCAGTCCCATACAATATGGGTAAAACTAAGTTTGTGGAAATCCAGTAGGAGTATAGGACCAATAGCAGGCAAAAGTTAGTTTGATGCTAGCAGTCCATATGTACCTCACTTTTAGCTTTTCCAGAATGTATTTTTTATAATAAAAACCAATATCTCTACATACAAGTAGTAATTCAGTTTAGATCCTTTTAGACTTGACACCAGCAATTTGCGAGGTCAGTCTTAGAAAAAATGGTCTTTATAGTGTCTATAAATCCCACCCACACTGCAGGAATGAAAAAGCTGAGGAAAAATGGACTTCCAGCTGACGTTGCGGCATTACTAGATGCAGAAGCGTCTCACTGTGCTTCTGCGCTAGCCTTCCCCTGCTTGTGGGCTCCTGACGGAGCCAAAAGCCACTTTGTCGGGGTGGCAAAGCAAAGGAGGCACACCTGGTGAGGTCGGGGAGAGAACACAACTCTCCCAGTGAACCCCAGGCTTAATTCCCATTAGCCATGGCAGGACAAAGAGGCAGCCAAAATGGCTGCTGAAGCTGGGACAGCTGATGATGACCACCTAAGCAATTGCAGGAGCAGAGTTGCTGAGCAGTGGAGGAACTGGGTGAGAAGAATGTTTGTCTTATCACTATTTTGACCCCACCCCCCAAAAAGGAAAAGGAAAATCCTCACAACCACTCTAAAAGGTGGCGAAGAGAAAAAGGGGGGAGGAAAAGAGTCAGTTAAAATGGCAGAAAAAGCTTAAAGGAGGAAGGCAAAAATTTGGAAAAATTCAGAAAATTGACTTTTTAAATTGGCAAAGCAGTGATTGGATAGGCATTGGGACCTGTTGGACTTAAATTAATTACTATAAAAACACAAAAACTAAAAAAGAAACACTGTATTTAACATGGAATCTAAATAGAGCTCAACACTGCCACCTGCTGACAGAAGAAAGTACAAGATATTGTGGAATAAGGACATACATTGTGAGACAACCCTGAAGGATTATAAAATACTATTGTATTATTAAAGTTGTTCTAAAGAAAGTTTCCTTGGGATTATATAGAAGAATAGACTGATTGATTGTTGAGTAAGAGAGGTTTGAAACTATAGAGATTATAGAATGGACTGAAAAGAAACTTGGTACTGAATAATTGATTGCTGAATAAAAACTAGAAAGAGATATAACAAAATTTTATAAGATGCTTCAGCAGCAGAAAGAAATGGAGATTTGAGAGGAGATGATGTCAATGATACCAAATATAAAGGAGATTTGGAGATCAGGCTGTAAGGACATAAAAAATTGAATGTAGGCTATGGAAGAAAAGCTGGACTTTATGTCACAAAAGATTACAAGCAAGCAAGATGTCTAGGAAGACGAGGAGCTATCTGAAACAAAAGAAGTTAAAATAGAGCAACCAATTCAGCAAATAACACAGAATGACACAGAGGAGTTGACACTAAGAAAAATAAGAAATGAGAAAATAAACCAGGGAGAGTTTGTTAATAGAATTAAAAGAGAAAGTGAAGAAACAGGACGAATTATCTGAGAAAGTTAGGGGGAAGGGTGGATTTTGTAGAAATTAACTATCTTCTCTAATGATAGAGAAGAAAGAAAAACTCAAAACAAACACCCAAAAAAGTGAAAGAGAGAGAAATACAAGATTAAAAATGGAATTTGAAAATTCAATGAAAAAGCAAACAAATAAAGATTTAATGCAGATAAGGAATGATGGATAAAAAGAGATTTATAAAGCCAAGGCAGTAGTGGCATAATTGTAGATAGGAATATGTAAAGAAATTAGAAAGAGGGGAATCATAAGCAGTGTAAGGGAATTAAAAAGGTAGGATTAAATATTGAATAAGTGAAGAATGAAGAGTATAATTAATAAGAATATTATTGCTGGAAATATATAAGATTATGACTGTAAAATTGTAAAATGTATGATTAATACTAAAAGTTTGTATGAAGAGGGTTGACACCCAGGTACCACACTGTTCACAAAATGATATATTTGTAATATATAAAATAATAATAAAAAACTTGAATTAAAAAAAATGCTGAGGAAAAACAAACAATTTTATTTCAGAAGCTGAAGCTCTGTGTAGATAAACTCAAGGTGCAGGAATAAAAGCTGAGTGGAGTCTTGTACTTTCAGAAGTTAGTCAGGGAATCAGAAGTAGCATACATCTAGGAAGTCAAGTCCAAAGTTAAAAAATGGTTTTCCAGAAGAAATTTGACTCTCAAGCATGCATTGCTGTAGCCCTGATTCAAGCATGCTGATGTACCTTTTGCAGAACAGGGGTGACAAACTCAATTTCATTGAGGGCTGCATCAGGGTTGTGTTTGACCTGGGGAGTGCCATGGCCAGGGGAGGCATGGTCAGCTCAACATCACTTGTGTCGGGGGCGCCTGTGGCGGCTCGAGTGCTTTGCCAGCAAAAACAGGCTCCTAAGCTCTGTTTTCGGCTGCAATGGCCTCCTGCAACCCCCTGCCAGCAAAAATGGAGCTTTTGAGGGCCTTCTGCAGCCCTCCCAAGTTCTGTTTTCACTGCCAGAGGCACCATGAGCTAGTCCTTCACTGTTTTCAGGGCAGCCCCATGGCCAGATCTAAGCACCCTGCAGGCTGGATCTGGCTCCCGAACCTTGAGTTTGACCCCCTGTTGTAGAAGAAGAGTTATGGATCTTTTTCAGCTCAGACTCTCTAGGTCAAGTGAGAGCTTACTTGACTGCTTCAGAACTGCAGGCTCATCCTCCAACAGGTCCTGCTCTTTTTGAGATCCCTCTGGCTCCTGAGTTGCAAGCTCAGAATATGTCAAACCTATTCTTCTAGTTCAGAATCTGACTCATAGATTGGACCATAATGATTGGTCCTGTTGCACTTATGAGCTGCCTTTTTTACACTTGTCGAGAACCTCAATTGTTTATTACAAAATGGAGTCAAGCTATAATCTATTTTACACATGGAGCCAGGAATGAGAAATTTCTTTTAACTGAGAATCCATGCTGAAACCAATGAAATTTAGATTAAAAAAAATGCATAAGAAATATACTGTGTATGCATGGAACTACTAAATGGAAAATTCTAGCTTTCAACTGTTCTGTGAGTCTAAGTGTTAATTAATATTAATATTTGTTCAATTTTTTCAGGGGGACAAAGGGATGTTAAGGCCTGTGCATTCAATGGATTATTCAGGTGACGTATCCCCATACAGACTTCCCATTATTAACAATTATATGATACCTATTCCACAACCACCCAGAAGTGACAAAACTATCATCCCCATGAAACCTGGGGGAAGAGGTCGACGGTTTCGCCCTACAACTTCATCAAATGGCCTGGAACAGTTGCTAATGAAGGTGATTCTTCTTTCCACTATTGCATTTTTTTTTGTATAAGTAATTTTGTAATACCCTCTACTAAGCATATAAAAGATGTGCTGAAATACTTCTTGATGGGGGTTTTCTTGCAAAAGAAATGCCTCTCTCCATCTTTTTAAATGTAGACAGAGATGCATCTTTTGAAATAAAGTTTGCTTTAAGTACATTCTCCTTCCCTTTAAAACCTTTCTTTTGTTTCTAATATCAATCTTTTGAATAGATAAATGTAACACTTTGAACCATTCTTCTGAATCTATTTTTTTTAATTTTTATTTTATTTTTTAAAAAACACAAAAAAACCAAGACATGCATACATGCATACATACAAAACATAAAATCATCTTTCGATGTAAATATTTAACTTTTAACCCTATTGGGTTTCCTATATATACATTATTTATATAATACATTTTTTTTATCATATATTTACATATATATACAGATTTATGTTTC